>CM065489.1:49259010-49276436 GCA_004115045.4 Sinella curviseta | reverse complement strand
GGGGGCAGGGGGGTATATTGTCCCCCCCCTGGAATTTGGGTGAGATATCAAAAATTCTGAATTCACTCCATTAAAATTCTTCACCAACGCATGTACGAAAAAGACGATAGCACGATTAATCAGCCGTTTTATGCTGTAAATTCAATTACAACCAAAACTAAATTCTTTCAACTGACACTTATTTGCTTTATCTACTGAATTTGCTACAACAAGTATTTTTAGCATTTCCCGTACGTTTACCATGAGACATTAAGACCGTTTGTTCATGGAACAAGTGAGAACGTATTGTCTGTCATCCAACCACTTGACCACAGTTACATAATCATTCATACGATTAAGCAATTGGACCCTTGTGTCATTTCGACACAATGAATTGGAATATCCTGGGTCATATACATGTATGCTTGAACAATAAGTAGACGAAAGAGTGTCAGAGAAACTGGATATGCTTGTTGACATCGGTGATGATATGTGTTCCAACCATATTAATATTATCTGTATACATATTTCGTACTGCGGGCCTCAAACTTAACTATAATCCATTAAAATAAATAATGGTATTTGTGAAGAAGGAATTCACATATTTTTTTATTTACGCTAACAATTGTGCTTCATATACCATTGCTTCGATAAAATGTACTACAACGCAGAATCATAGGATACCGCTTAAAGTCAAATTTTTCTTTCAGGGCTGGAGTCGGCATTTCGTGAATTGATGTGCCGGATTGTAGTTAAGCTTATATTTCATTGCTTGACTAAATGAGTGAACAGTGTTCTTGTGTTGAAGGCCATCTTATACAATATACGATATGTTGGAAATCTGAAATAAATGGGTTAAATATTAGTCAATTACGTATGGGAATTAAAATGTGGAACTTGATTTACAATGCTTTCCGAACACGGTGGCCACATCATATTGCCTAATGAATGCATGTTTTATTCAGTTTTGAATTGGCATTATATAAATTAAGTACGTCGGTTACATGTTTCTGAATTATAAAACATCTGTCAACAACTTTTCGTCAATAAATTAACGTCATCGTCCGTCAGCATTGCGGTCATCGGAGAGGTACAATGCAATACGCGTGTCGCTTTATGTAATGTTTTCAGCAATATCTTGTTCTTGTGTCGATGTAAGCTGTCATAACGTAGCCAGTAATGTCACTGAATTAACGTTTGCGTCAACACTAAATTCGCATTTCAGATAATACCTACATTTTTGCTGTTTTTTGAGGAACCCGTTTACTTAATTACAGCATTACACGCAGTGAAAACTTTTCACTGCGTGCAACCGTTCCTGAACCTGCCTCCGGCATTTTAAAATATGGTTGATGCAAAACCTTTAGATACCCCCAAACTGTTGAAATGGAAATTGGTACGCCGCATCACAAACAAAATAACGAACACCGTTGCGATAACCTATTATGTTGACATTCTGAAACGAGTGAATATATTTCACTCCGGCTGAGTCACTAGTACTACACTCGGGCATGAATATTCTAAACGGAAATTATTTGAATTTTTATACAACGAATTGGCCCTGGAATGGATGTATTCTTTGTTCTTATACGCCACTGGCAAATAAATTATTTGATGATATGCAAGATTTTAACATGATTATGAACGTACTGTTGTATAAGAACTTGTATTACAGTTATGAAAATACATCCAAAAGACAAGTGAAACTGTGTTACCAAATGATGACAAAAGTTAATTGACTTAAAAATTTTATACCATAAGCATATTTCCGTTTGGGGTTCCCAAAATATTCTATTTCGATATGTTACATACTATATTATACCATGAATCATTGTAGCTCATTCTCATTCAGAATATCCGGTTCCACTTTTTCCGAAATGCAACATATTTTGGCAGCGTGAAGAATTGTGTTTGAATACTATTTCAATTATCATATTATCACTTGCACCGCTAATTTTCCCCATATCTAATTCGTTTCTAACATCCTTTATCGACATTGCTATGAGTAAAGCTTCCAAAATTCTGCCAGACATCCATGAGCCCACATATGTTTATGCAAACCTAACTATGCCAATGGAATGAGACCAAATACGTTTTGTTTTGTTACATCGAAAGAATGAAATGTGACAAATACTCCAGCATGTATTTTCTGACATCCACATTAGTATGGTTGCTAGATCAAGATAGCAATTGGATACTGTAATATTTAGTCGTGTAAACTTTCTTTCTCAAGGTTGAAATTTATGCTCAAGATTTATTTAACATAAATAGTGGACATTTTGACTGAGATTTTGTAAAATATGGAGACTGGAGACTGTTTATGTATATATGATAGTCTAATAATAATTTGGTGCTTCAGAGAAAAATTTCCGTTCCCTTGTTTGCATATTCGCAAATATCTGTAAGTTTTGCTCGTAAGTTTTACTTGTAAATATTATACTAATTTAATAATACATGGCTCGCGTTCAACTCTGAAAATAGAGCCATGGCATACGGACCAAATGACTGAATTGATGAGTTATTATGAGGATGTAAGTCAATGTCCCTCAAGTAGGTATTCTATTTGGAGTTTAATTATGATGGATATTGGAGAATTGTGGGAAATCAATGAATAATCATATCAATGCCAAAAACATGAACTCAGATACAAATTTCTTTCAATTTATGAAAACAGACAATTCGTTTTGCAGCAATTAAACATTCAATTTGTATACATTTATATTCAATGCAACTGTGATACAAGGTAAGCAATTGTTATCCATTAACAATTTCATACGGTATTGACTATTGGATGCACGTCCCGACCATATGATGATACATTTATCCAAGTGTCAATTTAGAAAGTCAATCTCATCAGAACGTATAAAGGTAACAAAATTGGAGCTATTTATGAAAAGGATGACGTACTCATAAACACATTTAAAACTATGGATAATATACAATGCCAATTTCGATGAACTATCGCTTTGTATCTAACTGCTCAACACTTTAATGCTGTCCAGGTAAAAGAAAATTTTTAAAAGCTGGATATGATAATATCATTGCGATATAGATAAATTTCTAGGCTATTGCGACAAGTGATATGCTATTTTCTCTGTAGTTATTGAGTCACATGTGTGCAAGCGATAGTTGCAAATTAGTTACTAAAATATGCAGCAGCAGATTGTTGTTGGAATACCTATTTTTAAAAATGTTGTTTTATTCAGATAAAGAATATTATACATACATACCGCTTATTGGCAATAAACAGAAACAGCTACCAACCTATCTTTGTGACAACGACAATGACAAGATTAATATTTGTCGTGCATAATCACCCTACACTGATTTTTCGACTGCTGGAGAATAAATGTGATGTGTGCTACGTGCTATCACACACATATGGCCAATGAGGCTCAAAGTATGATATTTTGGGCCAAAATTTTTGGCAGTGGCAGTGTTATTTGAAATGCAGTGCTCAATTTTGACCTAATATTATACCTGTGTCATAATATTACGCGATTGAATTCTTACCTGTTCTATCATAAATTATTATCTACAACGATTATCCACAAGGCCGTGAAATGCCGAAACGTAAACACACCCTGTTGGATAACTGGCTTACGAAGCGTAAAACAGCCGATAATTCAAGTGTCCGTTATGAAACAGCCGAGACGCCAAAGTCGACTACATCTTCAAGTAAGCAACAATAACTGCGAACGTAAACTCATTTTTTAAAAATACGTAGTTATAGTGGAGTTGAACTAAATATGTACTTAAATGGAGGTGAAGTGACTAATTGAAAAATAACTAAACTTTTTCATGTCTCCAGTGGACACATCCTCATCCAATTCAAGCGTGGGGAGAAGCGGCGATGGTGCTGGTTTGGAGTCGGGACATTTTGAAAATAATGCAAGTCAGTGTAAGTTTTATGAAATCGATCAAATTGAATCAAATAAATATACATATGCTCAAAACAAAGCTTGAAGCGACGAAAGATGATGACCATCACTTGGGCCGAAGGGTCAAGTCAGTAGTTACTCTAAGTTCGTATTTATAATTGTTTTCAGTTGTTCAGGATTCAAAAGCAAACCCGGATCCGGATCTGATAACTAAAGAGACCGACAGCGTTTCCTGTGTTCCCGCACCACGTGACGTTCGTAAGATCATATAACCGCAGCGATTAATTATTTAGGTACCTACATTTTAACTTGTGTAAAGCAGTAATTCATGTGTCTGTTAATTTATATTTGGCGATCAAGAAGGTTCAGAGCACCAGCCCAGTTCCAGCAAGTCCGTTCCGAAGAATCCCAGGAGGAGCATCCCTGCTCAACGTGGTACCAGTAGCAGCGGTGAGGAGCTTTCAAAATGTCACTACGCGTCAGTTCCAGCGCAACATGTGAATGGAAGAAAGTTCAATTTCCAGATTTCTTGGTACACCAGTTTTCCATGGCTTCATTACGACTTGCAAATTGGAGGAGTGCTTTGTTTTGTCTGTTTGGAAGCGACAAAATTAAATCTTCACCCACTCAACAGTGTACATGAGGAAACATTTATTTCAAAGGGATTCAGAAACTGGAGAAAGGCAATTGACAAATTTAAGAAGCACCAGGACAGTTTGTTTCACAAAGGGTCCATGAGCATGTTGGTCAGCCAACAACAGCTTCCGGTGAGCGTTCAGCAGATCTCCTCCGGACTAAAATCCCAAGAACGGGCGCAGAATTATTTACGCACAATTTTCACGAGCACTATGTACCTTGCAAAACAAGGCCTGGCTCTACGTGGCCATGACAATGCGGAGGGAAATTTTATTGAGTTACTAAAATTGAGGTCGGACGATGTTAAAGGATTGTTAGGATGGCTTCAAAGGACAAAGGCGTACACGTCACCTAAAATCCAGAACGAAATGCTGGAAATAATTGCACACAGTCTCCTTCGTCATATGGCGTCACTCATTAGGAATGCAAAATTCTACAGCCTTGTTGTGGACGAAACTAGTGATATTTCGGTCTTGGAGCAAGTCTCCATTAATGTCAGAATTGTTGATGATGACTTGGAGGCTCACGAATACTTCCTGGGGCTTTATGAGACTTCCACTACAACTGGAGAGACACTGGAGAAAGTTATCCTGGATTCCCTTCTGAGGTTCAATCTTCCACTGGAGGACCTAAGGGGTCAGTGTTATGACGGCGGGGCTAATATGGCAGGAAAATTTAGAGGAGTTCAGGCACGATTATTGGAAAAACAACCAAGAGCTTTGTACGTGCACTGTTATAATCACTCCCTGAACCTGGCTCTTCAGGACTCAGCGAAATCCATCCCTTTTGTACGTGATGTTCTTGGGACAGTTCATGAAATAGGAACAATCATTCGATCGTCGCCAAAACGAATGGCACAGTTTAATTTCATTTGCTCCACCGACGAAAATGCGTCGCCAACACCAAAACCTAGGCCCCTTTGTCCTACAAGGTGGTCTGTACGAGTGCATTCCATTGATTCTGTCTTGAAATCCTATGACAAGATGTTAATATTATTTGAACAACTGTCCACTTCAAACGATAAGGCAGCGTCAAAGGCTAATGGATTGCTACTCCAACTGGAGAAAGGCGAGTTTCTGCTCGGATTACTCATGGCCAGAAATATTTTTGGATCTTGTGAACGTTTCGCCAAAATTTTACAGACGGCAAATGCATCGCTGTACGGAACCACGGACGCCGCCTCAGTAACGGTATTGGAATTGGAGCAAATGAAAACTGAAGAAAGGTTCAATACACTGTGGGAAACCATGATTCACAATTGCACCGCATTCGGGATTGAGCAACCCGTCCTTCCCCGACGTCATTCTCCTCCAATTCGATACAAAACTTACGATGTGCAAAGACAATTTCAAACTGCCAAGGAAAGATTTTCTTCAATTTACTATGAATTTATCGAAATCATCTGCGCTGATATCAAACAGCGTTTTGCACAAAGCAGTATTTCAGCGTACGTTAAAAGTGAAACGACATTGGTAAATTACGAAGTTCTAAACGAAAATGATTCCGAACTCAGCACCGACCTTGCGGAAACCTGCCACTTTTTTGGATGGAGTTTTGACACCGTAAAACGTGAACTGAATCTTCTCAAGAAACTGGACAAATTTGACTGGGGATCAGTTGACACAATTACGCAATCATTTAGGACTATGCCACCGGAAACTAGGTCCATGTTTCCAGCCGTGTCCCGTTATTTGAAGCATTTACTGGTTGTACCATGTAGCTCAGCAGGAGCTGAACGAAGTTTCTCCATGCTTCGAAGAATTAAATCATACCTAAGAAACACGATGGGTCAGGCAAGGC
The DNA here is from genome assembly GCA_004115045.4 of Sinella curviseta. NCBI lineage: Eukaryota > Metazoa > Arthropoda > Collembola > Entomobryomorpha > Entomobryidae > Sinella > Sinella curviseta. Next base: position 49,270,140 of record CM065489.1, on the reverse strand, counting down.
TGAATCACTGTTGCGTAATTAACTCTCACGCTGACATTGTTGACTCACTAAACGTGAATGAAATGTTGAGAGAATTCATATCCAGAAATAATCGTTCTGCCCGATTTGGAAGTTTGAAGTAATTCTTTGTAATATGTACTACAAAACGGCTTTAATGGTTGTCAGTGAAATCAAATGTCTATAATTGTGTTATTTAATTATACCTGTGAACAAACAGTAAATTTATGACGATTTGTATTCTGCATTGCAAAATTAACTTAACTTGATAACGAAATAAAGTATATCGGTCATTATATAAAATGTAGCTCCAGTTTACGAAACCCATTAATTTAACTTTACGAACTTGTTCGCTCCGGAAAATCAAGTCGAAGCGCAGAGGCAACTACATTTCCGTCCCGTCGTATGGAAATGACATTGACATATGTGCTGTGAATTCCATATATTTGCTTACAAACATTTTTTTTAAATAACTTGTTTTAAGCCAGCACAATTCTTATTCTGTCCCCCCCAGATTTTTTGCCGTTGTTACGGCTATGTTTTTCACAAATAATACAACCGTGGTTAACATACGCCTCGTGGCTATAAAGCTGCCTTGAAAAGTTGACAATATTGACGCAAATTTTATGCGTGCGTGAACTTGTGCGTTTTATATAAAAGTAATTGAGAATATCTTATTCGTCATATTTGCAATCAAGCAGGGATACACTTGTCAGTAATAACCCAACTGGCACGACAATTTTTGCATTGGCATTATAAGAGTTTGTCAATTTGGATATTAGTGACTTTAAATCAGCCCTAAACATTATCGTGTTATCGAGATTATACGATTCGGTTAACTGATTGTGAGTGCTCACACTGGTTTGCATACGATAATAATTCCGAAATGTCGATCAGAATTAACGTTGAACCAGAAATCGAAAACAAAAAGTTGCACCAAAACGACGACCAAAATGTTGTCAGTCCACTTGTGATGGTGGCCTTGCAAATCTACAAGGCAACATACAAATTTCTTCCAGCCTGCTTAGTCGACGTGGAAATTACTGATCGCGACATTCAAGTTCGAAGAATATTTCAACGAAAGTGGATAGCGTTTCCATGGATATCGGCTTGTGTCTGCACCATTGTGACCTTGGGCATACTTTCAGCGTACGTACTACTGGTTGCCCTGCTAAGGCCAAGCTCAACTCATGTCGGTGTTTTGGACGTGAGCTCACTGCTTTTGTCTTTTGTCTCAGTCAGCCTCGGAATTGGAGTGTGCACAGTTGTGTACAGAAATTGGTATTCTGTACACTGCATCAACAAGCTGTTAAAAAATTCTCTTTCAATTCGTAAGTAGTTATAAAAAGCTACGATGAATATCTTTAGTAAACCTGTCGCATATAAGCAGCATTTGATTTTTCACCTTCGCAGGTTTCAAGAGATGTGCTGGTGACTTGGATATTGCAGGCATTCTGCTAACCTACTTTATGCTTTGCGCAACATTTTTGGGAATACCTATTCCACTAGTTGTAACAATATGCGATATTAATCCTGTGGCCAAAATACTGGTTCATATGCTGCCGCTACCTCACAGGTTTTATTGGACGTTTAGGGAAATATTTATTATCCCACTGATTTCCTTTTTCATTTTGGAGTTTGCATTTTTGATGTTTGTAAAGTATCTGTTTCTATCCGTCCTAATTCCGACCCTGATGGGTGTTGCAGCGCGCTCATGTATTCAGCATTTAATGAAAACTACAACTACCACGGAAATAACTTTATTAAGTCAAATGTCGGAAGTACGAATGGTGGGAATGATTTGTCGAGAATTCATCAGCGGAATGACGTTATGTTTGGTGGTGTGGAGTCAATTGTTTCTGTCATTACTCGCATGGCTCAGCGTCCGTTGCTTCAAAGTGTTACCATTGCTCGTAACACTGACATCAACGGCTGCATTTGTGGCTGGATTGGGATTGGCCATATTTTTGCTAACGAATACCACCTATGCGAGAATTTACAGTGATGATTTAATTCGATCTAAGCGGGCACAGTTCTTTGGATATAATAGAGTTAGGTACAGCTATTATTACACATTGAGATGGAGAGCTCAGCAGGTTCTACCTTTGTACTGTGGACAGCACTTTGCTTTGAGCAAGGATGCCATTATCAATTACCTGTTTGTGTTCAATACAAACGTTACGAACGCGATAATATTAGTTGCGCCGTAGCGCGATAAGATTGAAGGTAAATGGTAGTTCAGCTGAAATTACGGATAATATATAATGTGCTGGAAATTCAACTGCAATGCACTGGATTTTCGGCATCGTATTCCAACTCAAGTGTAACGTACAAACCAGATAAGATATCATTTTTAGCAGGAATGTTTGCGTAAATCAATCAAGCAGAGACCATGATAAGGTTGGCTGGCATTTCTTTCATTTATGTTAGTCACCGTATCTTTCCGTGATTCAGGCCACATATATATTTGGCTACAAACTGCAAATGGAGGCAGAACACAAACCAAAAAATAATTTCACAGTTTGATAATAAGAGTGCAGCAAGCAACACAACTCAAATAACACGGAAATAGTTAGTCACCAAGAACATGGCATCTAACACAATCGCATCACGTGACGACAACATCGATCGGGAGCGACTTGTAGCAAGTCACCAGGCCGCCATGAAAAAGCTTATAGGAGATCAGGTCATTTACGACCCCAAAAAGCTGAACGCAGAACATTGGAAATTTGTTGACAAGGCTACAGAGGATTTGGACGATGAAGCCAAGGATGATGTAACGCGCCTATTACATTCCCACTGGTGTTGCCTTGTCGAGCAGAAAGAAGAAGTGATTTTTCAGAGTAGCGGAAAGAAACAAAAGTCTCAAGTCTGCATGTACCTAACCTCGGATTGGATTTACGTCCTGGCAAATACAAAGAAAACTGGAACCACCAAAATCAATTTTACAAATCCAGCTACTGGAAAATCTGGTTTCTCAGCTTACGCGAGGCGTTTCAACGGAAAATTAGTTTGGGGGCAGGAATATGAGATCCTTTCACAAAACGGGACGTTCAGGAGTGCCGACAGCGACCGGATATTTGATCACATATTTCGAGCTGCTTGTGATATACAGGAAAGCCGGGACACAACGACGGAGCTGCTTCAGAGAGTGAAGGAGTTTGTGGATGAGCAAGTCAAGGAAACCATTCCGCAGATATTCGTGGTCATTCCAACGAGCTTCGCGTTTCAAGAACGTGCGTTTCTTCGGCAAAGCTGCAAGGCTGTTGGATACGAGAAGGCGGTGATCCTGACTGACTCTTCACTTTCAGCTTATCAGAATTTTGATGGAGGTCACTCCAAAGCATCATCTGTGCTCGTCGTCAATCTGTCGGAAAATTTTGTTGACAGACTTGAAATTTACGGTCGTTGTGATTCGAATGGCGCGGTTTGTGGTGTGAACCTTCTTGCAGTTTCGTTTGGCTCATGTGACCTGTTTCTTGGAACCGATGAGCTAAAAAATATGTACAAACGTGTTTTAGGACAAGTTTCAGTGAGTATGCAGAAGTCGGTCGGCTCATATATTATCATGTCCGACGTTGAATACTTGAACAACGCAATCGACGAATACTTTCGTGATGAAGAGAAATTAAGCAAGATGGATAACGTTCTTGGAGACAAGTTTTCGGAATTATTCTCAAGGTTTTGCGATGACCAAGATAAGCTGAAAGAGTTTATTCACTTATCTGCCAATACCTCGAACAAACGTGTTCCGGATCCAGAAGCTTCTGAAAGTTCAGACGATGAAATGGATGTAGTAAGCCGTGATGAGTACGCTGGCCAAGCCATTAGAAGAGCTGACAAACTTACTAGTGGCAACACCGTAGGATCCACTAAACTGGTTGGAAGTTGTGTCGCGGTACAAAACGGAACTGAGCCAGAAAATGGTATATATATTTTAGTCGCGAAAACAATCCAAAATTTTCTATGCATTTGAACTCCGTAACATGTAAGCACGTTTTTCAGTTGACGAAATCCAGTCGGGATGTTTGATATTGGCACTCACCGACCCTGATCAATTTGCAATGGGAGAGGTTGGATCCACCTGCAAAATCAAGGGATATGGGGACACAACTTTTGTAGGCGTTAAATTTGTAAGCTAGAAATTCCAACGTAACTCTCATTGCCGGTATAACTGCTTAATTTAGACTTACCTAAGCAACATAAATATAATTTCCAGCGGAAACCACTATCGCTGGGCTCATCGGGAATTCAGATACATCACGTTGCCAATGGACAAGAATTTTGTGAGCTTTGCGAAGGAGCAGTAAATCTATTCATCCCACGTGATCAAATAGGAAATTCCAAGAATCACTTGTTTCAAGTACAATAACTGATAGTTGGACTTAATATGTAACCTGTATTTCCAAGGTACATATAACAATGTGTAAATAATTAGTCAACGTGCTGGATTGTAAGCTTGTCATTTTCCACACAAAATGTGGTACTTTGCGCAAACGTGGTATGACACCATCAATATTATTTCAGTTGATAACATTATCTTTTCGAGCATGAACATAATGTGTAATAAAAATGTTTGCCAAACAAGTTCGAATTAGTCGCCACAATTATTCGGTGTGATAAAAGAGAGCATTAAATGAAGTTTGCATTCAATATCTCTTCTTCATCCTGGCATGCTTGCACATAAATCCTACGGCATACCCACATGATGCAAACTATTTTATATCAGGTGTGTTGACTCTTTAACATAGTTAAAGTTAATAGTAAGGGGGCGTTAATAAATACTCTTCATTACGTATACAGTCATCGTTCGCATGGGCAATGTTTTTCACCAACTACAAATTTAAAAAACTCATGCAAAGCTCTTAGCATATGCCAGTTGCAGCAAACCCGTTCCGAGTTAAATACAAGACGTTCGCCAGAAGCACGCTATCTACCTCTTACTACCATTTCCTAGTTCAAATTAAATTACATTTCGTAACTGTTCAAATTTCAATATGGGTTTATAAACATTGCCTATATTGTTTTTAGTCCTATTTTCAGAGAAATACTCATGAGCAATAGATACTCAAAAAGCTCACGGCAGGACTCGTCTCGGAAAAAAGTTCACATGAGGTCACGTTTCGGAGCAAAGTTCACATGAGGTCACGTTAAGGAGCAAAGCTCAAATGCTATCACTTTTCGTAGCAAAGCTATCATGCGGTCACGTTTCGGAACAAAGCTTTCGTTAGGTCACGTTTCGGAGCAAAGCTCACATTAGATCATGTTTCCGAGCAAAGCTCACATTAGATCATGTTTCCGAGCAAAGCTTACATGCGGTCACGTTTCGGAGCATAGCTGCTCATCACTCGTTTCGGAGCAAAGCTGCTCATCACTCGTTTCGGAGCAAAGCTTGCCATGACTCGTTTCGGAGCAAAGCTTGCCATGACTCATTTCGGAGCACAGCTGGTCATCACTCGTTTCGGAGCAAAGCTGGTCATCACTCGTTTCGTAGCAAAGTTTGCCATGACTCGTTTCGGAGCACAGCTGGTCATCACTAGTTTCGGAGCAAAGCTTGCCATGACTCGTTTCGGAGCACAGCTGGTCATCACTCGTTTCGGAGCAAAGCTGCTCATCACTCGTTTCTGAGCAAAGCTTGCCATGACTCGTTTCGGAGCACAGCTGGTCATCACTCGTTTCGGAGCAAAACTGCTCATCACTCGTTTCGTAGCAAAGCTGCTCATCACTCTTTTCTGAGCAAAGCTGGTCATCACTCCTTTCGGAGCAAAGCTAGCCATCACTCGTTTCGGAGCAAAGCTGGCCTAATAAGATAAGATCAGGTTACCAACGTAAGCCAAGGGTACACGGATCAATTGGAGATAATTAAGCCATGCTTTATAATCTGAACAGTGCATACTGGCAAAAGCGCTATTTGCAATTTTAACCAAATTAACCGTAACATGCAGCAGAGTTGACCATCACGAAGCGTGCCGTAAAGGAAGGGAAGATGGTTATGGTTAAGTTATGGCTTCAAGTTATGATGGAAGTGTTCAAAATACTCCAGCCATAATGTCATTAATTGAAACCGGGAAACTGGGTTCAAACTAATTGTCTATAATCCGTGGGAGATACTGCGCTGCTTTTACTTTTCCATTGCAGCGGCGATGGTAAATGTATATACGGTTAGCATTCATCGATTTATGGTAAGATTTTATTTACGCAAGAGTGCTGGATGAAATAATTATCCTCGTTTATTTCACACGGTTTACCCAATGCTAAGAAAGTTACATTTTTATTGAGCGTAATTCAGCGTGTGTGTGCCCCCAAAAATATTATTTTTTTAAAAAAAAATTCACAAATGATGCTTGCTTTGCAACAACTGCTTTCATAATTGTCATTATTTCAAAGTTCAGCACTTCAGAAAACAGAGTACTACTTAATTTACAGAGTTCATGTCAACAACCATTGTCTGTATCTCCACCCACTTAATTACATCAATGTACTAAACGAACGGCCCCGTACACATTTGCAAGCAAAGCCGAAAGAACTCAAGTTCTGTGACATTAAAAGCAGGCGAGTCATTTGAAACCTCGTAGCTGTCATGTAAAATCCATACAATCCATCATCCTGCTCATGATTTAATGGATGGATGATAAGCACGTTGATAAGGCATATACTAAGATAAGCAGTTTGTCTCAAAATCATCCGAAATTATAACGTTGATTTTGGCATTTGGTATTTTTCCATGCAAGCCTGGTAACTAGCTTCCAGTAAAGCAGCAGCAATATAGGAGCATTATAACATGGGGTCATGCATTTAAAATGCTACACAAACTAATTTTTACCATCTTTTCCCAGATAACCCAACCTTATTCATATCAATTTACTTATACTATTAGTGAATGGCTCAGTTAACTTACACAAAAGTATTTACAATTCCAACCCATTTAAATAACTCATGCGTATTGAATGAACGGCCCCATATCAATTCAGCAAGTAAAGCTTGGAGAGAGGAGTATCGTGAATCCCAAAAATGAACGCGTTCCAAATCGAATGCAGTCTTGAGGCTTTAAAGCTGGCAAGTCATTTGAATGCAATGGGATGTTTCACGAGAGGCCTATGTGAGCAATGCGAGCAGTGGGCCGCGTACCATTTTCTCCAGCTACACTCCACATCTAGCAGAAAAAAGAAACCTTTTCCTCACTCCGCATTCAGCAAAGCAGCTGAGCTCCCGTTTATTTTTTCGGTTGACTTTTTCATCACTGGACAAAAATTATAATATTTAATCATTAGTACAATAATAAGTTAATCAACTCAGTGTTTTAAAGTGACTTGTCGTTGAGATTAACGACATTTGTCCAGATTTGAAGTAATAATTAATTGTTATTGAAGTTACAATTGTGGTGTAAATAATTATTTGATAACCACCGCCGCTACGTTGTAAGTTAATTATTCTCAGTGGAAACTGATTTAACATTTAATTATTTATTCAACTAAATGACCCAAATGAGTCAGTATACAATAATTAATTGTTCGTTGAATATTCATTTATTTTTTTAAGGTGACAAGATGACAAGTTCGGGAGGTGGAGGAGGACGAGGAGGAATGGGATTTGGGGACGAGGGCCTACCGCCCCCACCACCCCCACCAACGCAGTACGCTTATCAATTTAAGCTTTTCGACATCCGCGGACTCACCCACCAGATAAGCGGTATCCTCCGCGACTACAAAGGATGGATAAGCCGCAACCCCGCCAAGGCCAGCGACATCGAGTCCTTCTTCAAGATCCTCGCTTATCTTCTTCCTGGGCGGCTTCGCGGAAACTCGACAGTGCTTCCGGAGCTGCTGTACAGCACCGCCAACGTGGTCACCTTCCTCCACGACCAGATCCTCCAGAGGGAACTGGAGCTCGCCGCCCAGCGGCATCAGCAGCAGCAAAACCATCAGGAAATGTTGAATGGAGCGGGTGGAGGAGGAGGAGCACTGGGCAGAGGTCGTCAAAATGGGACCGGACCTCCGGGACATTCAACTAGTGATGTCATGGGTCCAGCGGCTTCCGCGAGGAGGAAGCACGTTTACAGGATCCAGGCCTGTCTTTCCATTTTGGAGTACTTTGAGGTCTTTTTGGAGGTGGCAGCCCGGAAAATGTGGGGCGAGGGCGGGAGATGGATTGTCGTTTTCGTGATGCAGGCGATTAAGTAACTATTTAATTTCATCTCTAAAATATCATTATTGAAGATTATTATTATTATTACGGTGAGGAAGGATTTTACCAAATTATTTATTTTTTAAATTACTTTAGGGCCTGTCTCCGTTCAGTGCTCCTGTTTTACTTCAAGGTGGGATTGACAAGGTCACCAGCCCTGCCAGCCTTTGACCGCCGCAAGTACCAGCCAAGTCGTGTGACTCCAGCCGTTGTCGCCGCTGAGACCCCCGTCATTGTTCTGAAGCACTCTGGTCGTGTCATTCGAAAACTGCACGCATGTGAGTTAATTAACTATTACTTTAACTACCTAAAATTAGTAATGACGAGGATATCATTGTCATCATTGACAACTTGCTCTCATTTTATCCAGCCCCTCCACTCCACTCGAGAGACTGGTCAGTTCCGGAACTCCCCCTCCTCCCAGACTCGGAGCGCAACCTGCCACCTCAAACCGTGCTCGCGGAGGTGATACACATCTGCCGTCCCCTCTGCCACCTGATAAGCATGGGAGCGTGCGGAACCTCCTCCTGGAAGCCGTGGCTCCTCAGCGCCGCCATGGACGTGACCAGCCTCTACCTCCACGGGGACTCCTCCAAACTCCACCGCAACGACCAGGTGGAGATCCAGAAAAGGACACTATCCCTCCTCCTCTATCTGCTCAGGTCACCCTTTTACGACCAAGCTACAAAGTCAAGGCTTATCAGCTCACTGGAGGGGATTGGAGGGAGGATTCCGCTTATCGGGAATCTGTTTCTGCTGCTCGCACAAGCCATTCCACAGTGGCAGGGCACCTATTCCTACGTCTGGAGTTAGATACAGTGATTTAGTTATTTTAATTAAATATTTTTGTACGTGGCTTGAGGTGATGAAGAGATTGGTACATAAAATGTTTAGTTGGTCATTATGCTTAATTGTAGTTAGTATACGAAATTAATTCTACTGTTATTAAATTACGCAAATTCTTCCCAAGTTATCATTTTATGAATTCATTTTATTTAACTTGAAAGTTTAAAAAAAATTAGTTGGCTAATTATTATTTGTATTGTTGGGGTAAACTTTTTGAGATGGAAACTATTTTTTTTCCTATTGCGGGCTAGTCATTAGAAAGGTTAGTAAACGGTACAATTAGCAGAGTGAGTTGTTCATCACTTTCTTATTACTGATTTCCTGATTGATAAAATTTAAGTTCGTTTTCCTTCACAGAATAAATATTGAGTTGAAATATATAATAAATAAATAGTAAGATATAAATAAAAACTTTAAACAACATAAAAACTTATGTATTTATTTCCTCAGAGATTTCATGTTGGATAGAGGATGCTTTTGAGGCTTTGGTTCTATGCTGACCAGTTGCGTGGCACTACGATAAATCTTTTATTATGATTGATGGTAGACTTGAGAAATTTATTTAATTTGACTAATTATTGTAGTAATAATTAAATATTAGTATTTATGAAATGCCGAAAAGTCAACCGAAAAAGCAAACGACAGCTCAAATGCTGTGCTGCTTGTTGTGGAGTGTAACGAGTGTAGCTGAAAAAAGGATACGCGGTCGGTTGCTCGCATCGTTCAATGAGGCATCTTGTGAAACATCCCATTGCTTTCAAATGACTCGCTGGCTTGAAAGCCTCAAGACTACATTCCATTTTAGACGAGGCCACTTTTTGAATGCACGATACTCCTCTTTCCAAGCTTTACTTGCTGAAGGGATATGGCGCCGTTCATTGAATACACTGACGTTATTTAAGTGAGTGGGAATAGTAGAACGTCTGTTTAAGTTACCTGAGATATTCATTAATATTATAAATAAATTGATAGCAACGGGATTTAGTTATCTGAAAAAACATGGTAAAAATTCTTTTGTGGAACATTTTTAATGAATGACCCCTGTCTCTACCGAACTGCTCGTATTGCTGCTGATCTCATGGATACATACCAACAAAATGCTCAAATCAACAACGTTGTAATTTCGGATGATTTTGAGACAGGTTTCTAATCTTGTAAATAGCTCATCACAAGGAGCTTATCATCCATGCATTTAATCATGAGAGGATGATGGATTATAAGGTTTTCACATGGAACCTCTGAGCTTACATATGTGAAATATTCCATTGGTCTCAAATGACTGGCTGGCATCCATGCCGCACAACTTTATTAACTACCGGAAGCATGAAATGCTTATATAGGTAGTTATTGCGATTGATCTGTTTGTCTGTCTGTGTGTCTGTTAATCTGTTTGTCTGTAAACACTATAACTTTTCTTAACGTTGACCGATTTTGTTCAAATTTGGCATAGAGGTACCTCAGGTCAAACGAAAATTCGGTATTGATTTTGGAGTGCCGGGGACCAACCCCGGGGGTACGGTGGGGGAAAGGTTCCCCGTGCATCCTTATGGGCAAAATTTTTTATTGGCCTATCCGATACAGAGTTTTATACTGATCATTTTTTGTCACTGCACCATGGGTCAATTCGGCCAATTTTCATTGTGGTGGCCCCTCTGACCCTAGGGTCAACAAATGGTCAAAATACATTATTTCGGAAATTGATCAAAAAATTCAAGATTAGTGTTTGGAAAGATAAACTGGGCGTCACATTTCTCAATTTCGCACACAACACGCTTCCGGTAGTTTTTTAATTCGGGTTTACACCTAGTTTCCTTTCCTAGTTTCTTTAAGCTTTGCTTCCAAATGGATATAGGGCCGTTCCCTTAGTACGTTGTCGTCCCTGAGGGGTTGGGAATATCGAATATGATTCTGGAGCTGAAGTGTGGAATTCGGTATGTACTAAAGGAAGTTGATAAGAACGAGTTTCGAATATTTGATAGAGATTTAAATGTCGGATCCCATATTCCAACCGAGTCCAAAAATCCAACTTTGTCTTCGCGTGACATAACGTTCCAAAATGATTGTCTTATCAAACCGCCTCGATGTGCTTATTAACTACCGGAA
>CM065489.1:49094930-49258910 GCA_004115045.4 Sinella curviseta | reverse complement strand
GAATAGAAATATGGATGAGTGATGAAGCAACTTTAATTCTACCAGTGAAACCATATTCATTCAATTTCAAACCGTTCCGATCTGTTTCTGCACAGGAACGTTTCATTTCCTTTCAACCACCATCGTTCACATGATAGTGATTATGATAATGTCTATGACTGTTATTGGCAGCTAATTATCGTCCAACGACATCATCATCATGGGAAGGTGCAAAGATCAGCTATATTTTTGTCAATTCAAAATACTCGAGCCGTATTATGTATTTTATACCATATAAACGATCAGAGACAATGAATGCTAATATACTTAATATGAAGATACAGTGACGATATTAAAATTTACAAATCAGGAAGAGATTCTTGTCGTAAGACTGTAAAGTCAGCAAATTTTTGGATGGTGATGTCAGGGAGAAGGCGAACAAATCATTGGATTTGGCATTTCTTTGGACAGCGGACAATTTATTGTCGTTCGTCTTGCAGTTCATTGCATCTACGAAATCTACTCGGGTCGCTTGAATATGGGAAAAATATTTTTAAGAAAATGCATACTTCATCATAATTTCCGGTGACAATAACCCCGCATGATTGATACCACATTTAACTGCATATTATGGCCAATATGGATTTCTGGCAAGACATGGTCAGGTTACACGTTATTACATGACTACCTTTTTCATGAAACATAAATTGGTAGAAAATGACCTGTACCATCTCAGGATTGTTGCAGATTCCGGTACAATTTCCATTAAACGATTTAGCATGTAAGGTGACTATCGGTTGAAAATTTTGGATACATTTGGGGCATTCTGAAATTTAAAGCTATGAAATGCAAATGCAGATGATATTCGGTGAGTGCGTTGTTAGGTTATGAAATGCTTGTCCATTTTCTAAAATAAAATACTTCATTATTGTCATCCTTATCTTGTATCATGTCACGTAAATGCGTTTTATTTTATTTCTATTTTTATATTCTATCTATTTTTAATTTTTTCACGAGTTGTTAAAAACAACAGGCAATCTTTTTGTCTAGACAGTGCAATAGACAAAGTCTTTTGCAAAGTGTCATGTCATCAACATCATTAATTAAAACTCCATTGCGTATTAAAGAGTACGTTTTGCACACATCATAAAACAGTAGCAGAATCACATCCCAGACCATCACATTCATTCGCAATACGCAACGTACTCATATAATTCATCATCACCATCGCACATGAGAACAATAGTAATTAAAATACTGTCTACTCATTAAAATGTTAATAAATAATTTAACTCTCACCGTGAAATACCTGCGATTATTCTATAAAACCTAAAGTCTTTGTCTTATAGCTTTTGTCCAGTCATTCGTAAAAGCAAGTTCAGATCCATTTGACCAACATCTTCTGTCACTAAAAGTGAAACTCAACTTTCTTGGACATGCTGACACACGTACACTAACTAAACATGCGTGGATGTGAGTCATTGATCTTCTTTTCATAAATTCTGTCCGCTTCTGTCACCAAGTCGAGCTACGTACATTCTTAAAAGACACGTAATAATTACTAAACTGTGTACATTTCTTATATGCATCGTAAATCAGTAGTCGTTTAAAAAAATCAAATTCAACATCACAGCACATTCATTCGTTCACAAGTGCACGATAGAAAAAAAAGTATACTAAAGAATTACTATAGTTATTCACGCGGTCGTAATAACACCATTTTTTTCTAAATATTTGATAATAAATAATTATCAGCTACATAAAATTTGTAATTAATTGCTAATACACACACGAGTTAACAAAAAAATAAACTATTCTAAATGTAGGTGATGGTCGTACACAATAAAAATACGTTATATTTTTTTATAATAACTAATTTGCTATAATAGTGAAAAAAGTGAACTGTTTGTTGGGCTAATATTTATTTTGCGAAACCCAAAAAAATATGTATTCTAAAGATAAAAATGGCACAATGTATCTACAGTTCTGAAAATGTTTAACACTGTAGTTTATTGGACCAATTTCTATTAAGCCCAAATATGAACCAATATATTGTAGCTTAATTCACAGCGATATATAGCAATGACTGAAAGCATAAGAAGGCTTCTAAAAAACAATATTTACTTTACTTGAAGATGTACCAACATGCATGCTGCTGCCTTATTCTACATAAATTTGATTAAAGCCTAACCAAAAGTATATCTAAAATTTGTTCAAACTTAACATTAATCGTAACAATAAAACAGGAAGAATGTATTAATTATCTGTTGGTTGTCCTGTCCGTTGTGTGGTTGACGGATTGATGATAATTTTTCCATGCGAGCGCATCGTAATTTCTATGGGTATCCAGGTCTCGTCTCCCTCTGATTAGATTCAATACTAAAATAATCACTAAAAACATTTTATAGATATTTCTGACAAATTGATAATGTACATATATAATATCGTATTTATAATGTGTAAAGAATAATACGGTATCCTCACAATTCAACAGAAGCAAATTCATTGGATGGTATCCGAGGTTTGGTACACGAAGATGCAATCAGAATTGGATGCGAATTGGACGTTGCTCCTTCTTGTCATCAACGGATATAAGCATATATACGTTGATGTTCCCCAGCCGCGGTTGCATTCTTTCTGGAAAAATATGAAAAAGAAAACAATTCAGGAATTTTATATGCTCAGCATAAGTAAAAATATGCTGTCATCTTCACTTGCATAGCGAAGCGTGATACACAGAGCATATATCGTCGTTAGCTATCAAAAAGTTGCAAAGCATTTTTCACTCAAGGGAAATCTAATGTCATTATTATTTTTAATTCACATAGTTAAAATCACTTCTTATTTCAGCAGATGCATGGCAACAAAACTAAGAAAGGTTCTGCTGCAGCTTTGATATTTTGAGCACAATGTATAAATGTGGTCAAGCTAACATTGTTTGTCCCAAACAAGGCTGATGTAATAATAGCTTTGGTCATAATTCTTGTCTTCATTCTCAATGCTATTACTATCTTTACATAAGCTTCTTAGTCATTTTAATAACAACACAAAATAATTATTTTAATGGATTTCTTGGGCTACTCATAATTAAGTTGACTGAAAACAAACTGATGGCTAACATCAAAAACTAAGATGCAAGTGCTGAAAATTAAATTATGGTGACAAGATGGACTTTTTAGATTCTTACCAAATGTCCAAGCCCAACAAACAATTAACAAACTCTGGAAGACGGATGGCTTCGCTTGATTCTCGACACACATGAAGAGAAATGGTTGATGATGAATATAGCAATACGATCATCTTTTAGCCAATTTGACCAATTCTCCAAAACACCTGCAAAACCAGGACCAAAAATGCAATGTGTGGTTATATATTTATAATAACCGAAGAAACTGATGTTGGATGTAATTAACGAAATGTACTTTCCTTACATTTTTAAGATAGAATGGTACTCTTGGTAAGTAAGCAGTAAGTCAAATTACTGCTGATCAAAGGACATCAAAATAAGATAAAAGAGCTAAATACTGCATCACTAAAGTTTTCTGGAAACCATAAAATAAAGTATTATGTGCCAAAAGTTTATGTAGATATGCTCATTTTTTAAACAAACTAGGACGGATGTAAACCCGAATTAGAAAACTACCGGAAGCGCGTTGTATGTGAAATTGAGAAATGTGACATACACTTCACCTTTCCAAACACTTCCATCAATTTCTAAAACAATATACTTTGACCCTTTCGTGACCCGTGAGGGTTATGGAGCCACAACTCCGACAGTTGGTCAAATTGACCCATGGTGTGATGACAAAAAATGATCAGCTAAACATTCACTATCGAATAACATTGTTTTCCCATAAGGAAGTATGGGGGATCGTTCCCCCACCATTCCCCCGGGGGTGGGGCCTGGAAGCCCAAAATCTATACCGAATTTTCTCATGACCTGAGGTACCTCTATGCCAAGTTTGAAAAAAATCGATCAATGTTAACAAAAGTTATAGTGTTTACAGACTTACGGACACACAGACAGACAAACAGATCAATCGAAATAACTACGTTTATAAGCATGTCATGCTTCCTGTAGTTAATAAGCATTTGCCAGGATGCAAAATGCAAAGTTAATGGTTTTAACCATAACATTTCACAGTGGAGGAATGAACAACCTAACTATACTTTGAATTTGGGACGCATATAAAACATATACATTACACGATCGTAACTGAATTCACTTTATTTATAAAGTTTTATGGCACGCTGATGTTTTACAGCAACATTATATAACGCAATATTAAGTCTCGCTTATTTTGCCATGTTCTCTCTTCCTGCACTTTTAACCAACTGAGCAAATCTCTACCTCGAAGATGAACTGAGCTCTTGTTTCAAAAACAGTTTGCTGGTCTGAAAAAATGTCCATTGTTAAAAATAAAAAATATCAATGATTTAACTGCTACAAGGAATATGGTCGCTCCTTTGCATTTTAGTGGACAGAATGGACCAAAATAGAAATATGATACCATCATGTACTTTAACTTATACCGATGGACACAAATCATTTAATAATGAACGCACTCTATACTATTTCATTGCTTGCTTTAAGAGATTGTGTTTGTGACAGATATTATTGTTGCGGCTAATTGTTTTACCATCTCATTTTCAATTTAATCAATGCATTACATTTTTAAGTTTACATACTCATTCGACACCAGTCGAGATGCAGAAACTGAGACAGAAGATGGGGAGAAACCATTCTTGAAACAAACAATTCATTCATACCTACTTACGTAACTACATGAGCCATATGAATGACTAGCTTGCAAAGCGTAAGAGAAATAGTTTTGCTTAAATGATAAGTTATCAAGGATATTTTCAATTGATTACGTGTTGGAAAATTATGATGCAAGTTGATTATAATTCCTAGACAATTAGTTACTTTGATTGACCTTGACAGTTGGGAAAGGCAATTTGCAACTGTAATGTTTGCCCTCAATTTATGAGATTTAGCTAGATAGATTAGATAATTTAGCCACTACTACTCTGAGGAGACGACTTCATCAATAGGCGCCTAATCTCTTCTAAAACAGTGTATGTATTCTTACTCATCATTCGCCTTTGAAATATGTGGGCAGATAAACATTTAGCCGTGCAAGAAAAAATAAGTTAACTTACTACATCAGAAAGCTGAATTTGATTTTGCAACAGTAGAATGATTGATAATTCGGTTGAAGGTCGAATCCAGTATCCAGCTTTCCCGTGATTTTTTTTTCTCGTCAACTCGGAAATCGAAACTCCCAACTCTTCGTCGTGAGCTAAACAGGTTCATGTAAGATAGGGTTGATATCTGGAAACCAGAAAAGTGTATTAGTGTAAGTGCGTTTCTACAATGCACAATGTGAACGTATGAAGCAGTCATTTAACCCGCCAAATAATTGTAAATTAGTGTCAGTAATAGATAGAAAGGACGTGATACCTAATACCTCATCAGGAATCATGTAAATAATAATACAGTTGAGGTAAACATCAACAGTTGCCATTGTTAAATTAAACTTAATCATATTGTGTATTGTTATTTTGTTTAATTGTCGGTAATTGTTTAAGTTAACAGCAGGGGATTCAAATCGGAAATTGAGTTAACGCTGAGGTCATCATTGATGTTTTCTGGAAATCATAAAAGAAGGTTTTATGATTACAAGAAAAATATTTCCCAACTCACAACCATTAGATGGGATGATAACATGCATGTCTAATAGTTTTCTGACCACTACATTTCACACTGAACAAGACAACAACCTAGCTCTGCTTTGAATTTGAGACGCACATAAAGCATGTCTCACTAGTATTCTGAACAGCATTCATTAAAACTATAAGGCCTTAAAGTACGTTTGTGTCTTACATAAATATATATAAAGCAACATTCGCATTCAAAGTTTCTTCTAGCCGTGTTTTCACCTTCGGTACTTTTAGTGAGCTCAGCAAAACCTTCAACCTAAAGAATGGCTTGTGTCTCGTTGACAAACAGTCGCTCGTCTGAGAACTGGTGTAAATTGGGTAACTAAATATGTTTAATCTTTTCGTAGAGTCGACGCTCAATGAAATGTTTAGTGGTGGAATAAATGGACTACAAATGAAATATGACGCTGTAATGTATCTTAACTCCAATTGGTCAGCTTACCAAGCACCAGAAAATGACAACATATTTTCCATATTTTTCTCTCAATAAAACGCAGGATGTAGATAAGACTAAAAATACTTCTCGTAGTTTGGAAATTAGATACTCATAAATGAAAGCTGACCACAGGATTCAACATTCAAGGATCGTATCCTCATATTCATAAATGCATTTAATTAATGACGGATAATAAAACGCTATTCTCTTGCGAGCACTGACATTATGATGTTTTAGTTAAATTATTATTCTAATTATTCAAGAATTCGCCATGTCTATAACTGATGTTTTTCCTAGGCGAAGGACCATAAGTTCAGTTAAAGGTGCAATTGAGTATCAAGCTTCCATGAGATTATGTATCGCTCCTCCTGAAGCAAAACTGTTTACGTCAGCTTGACTAGTCGAGGAAGACATAAATGCGGTTATTCCTAAAACAAATACTTAAAATTGTTTAATCTACACCAAATTCTACCACTAGTGACCATTTCACTACATTTATAAACATCATTTTTAGTATTTAAATTGGTTCTTTGCTTCTTCAGACCAGCAAAACAATTGCCGTTAAACTCCATTTAAAAATACATTTTTAGTCAAGCTACTTCCGTTGTGGATTGAAAGGAAACATTAATTTTACTTTTCAAATTGAAACACTATATACCACCTGGAATGAATTTACTACACTGATGCGGGGAATATTTTCACATCATCTCATCCTCATAGAGTTGCACGTTTCCCCAAACCAATGGGCAGGATAAGGTGCTTAAAAATTAACAATCTTCCAAATTCAATTAAATGGCCATTATGTAACATACAATTCTTGGAATTATCGGGTAATATGTTAGTCAATATTCTGATAATATGGTGAGTAGTTAAGGCGGAGTAGATGTTATCGTGACACAATTGTAGAAATGTGTTTCATCGTTTCTTATCGTCTACTGTGGTTTATGTAATTAACCTCACTAATCGAACGGAAAGTTACTTTTGGTTTGGCTAAACAAAAACGAAATGTAATTTGAAACGGTCTCATGGTACATTTTCTTCTCAAGGGAATGGACGATGTTCCTGTTTTATACCCTGAAAGCATTTAAGGTTTTTATGATATAATGCTAGTGCAGTATGCATTGCTGAAGTTTTACATGCCCAATAACGTCGAATTCCTGCATCATTTGAACTTGTTTGTAGTTTAAAAGTTATTTAACCTACAAAATTCGATTAGCAAGTAAAATGTATTTTTTCATTTTCTTAACGTATCAGTTGCTATAAAAATCACTCTAAAACGAAAAACCCAACCATAGAAATAAAGGATTTCTGTTAATGGCCGAATTATGTTTCTACCGAAACTACACAAGAAGTTGTAGAAAATAAGATATATGTATTACCTTAGTATTTCTTCCATCGCTGGCCCAGGTCCATTGAAATAAGGAGTATATTTGAATTACCAATATAGTAATATTTCGTCGTTTCGGGTTACAGCGCAGTTGTGTCACAGGAGCACAAGAAAATGAAAGCTTTCCACCCCACTTTCATAAAAAATGTTAGTATCTAAACAGGTTTTTATATCTCATAACGTTAAGACAAATAACAGAAAGTTTGCTCACGATAACTTAGAAGTCTCAATAGTTCAAGGTGAACAAAGGCAGATGCAAAGTTTATCATGGCAGATTTTATAATTTATTCTTCTAACTTGTTGCCAAATTTCCCTCCTCTCGTAATAGCAACTATAAAGAATGATCCGTTCCCCTCGACGCTGCAAGCTCTACTGAGCAGGGCGATAGCCGAAATGGTTAAGCTGTTCCGGTTGCTCAGCACAAGAGTAGTGGCTGAATTTGTACAGAATATGGAGGCGTGGGTGAATAGGAGGTATATTTTGTATAGCTCTGGGTGATTGTCTATGTGCCCTCTGGCATGGTCAGTAGTTACATAATGCATATATGCCTTCCCAACATTAACACAGCTGTGATCTCTAGTTATTAGTTTCACTACTTCGCGGTGGTTCATATGAAGTGCTGCAAAATTTCTGTGTATTCAAACTAGTACCCAAATGCTCACTCAAATCGCACGCCTGCATCGGCGGTTGGTCTTTGTATGAAACAATAAGACAATTTGCTTTACATGACAAAATGAGTTGGTTCAATGTATTGATTATGACAATGGAAGGTTATACTTTCATTCATACATATATTGAAATAAAATGTTTCACCGTTCGACAAATATAGGAGTAAGTAATTCATGATTTCTTAAACGCGGTGTAAAAAATATATTCACACATTTGGCCAATATTTATGTTTTTGACGAATAGACATCGTAACGTAGTTCAGTTAAAATTTGGAGTCCATACATACTATATAGTCATTGTATTAAAGTCACCATGTATTCTAAAACAATTAGTCAGTGTAACTTTCGTTTATTAAATGTACATTAAGACATAAATGAAAACACGACCAAATTAAACTTTTCAACTTGTGTCTGTTCTATTCTTTAGGGACAACAGCATACGCGTGGGTACGGTTAGGTAATGACCAGTTTCGAGTGATGCTGCATGTAAGCATGTAATTGCTGCCGTAAGCAATACAAAAGAAAGCTGCTGCTTAAGTTTTCATACGCTTGGTATGAACTTTCGCCAAACCTCATATACCGCCATCACGTAACAATCGCATAAAATGTATGCATGGTTTATAAATTTTGATCTATAGGTCGGTATATATCTAGCTTAAAATCATCCTGATTCTCCTTCAACTGATTTAGTAAATGGCGAAACCAAGAATGAAATATGGACGCCCAAAATCTCCGTCATCAAGTGAAACAAAAATGACTGTGCTCACAAGCAAATTGTTGTATTTAAAGCCATGACGATATCAATATATTTCTCTATTGGATGGAATGTCATTTCCGTGAAAATTAAACCAAAGGCGTACTGACCAAAAACGGTATTGTTTAGTTTGGAAACAGAGAAAACATGTATCAACCCCTTAGAGCATTTTATATTTGCAAGTTCCACTACTATATTATTTGAGGTACCGCAACACATTATTACATTTATTACAAAATGGTTATATTTTGGAAAAATGGGATGCTACTACAAAGTCGACGATTTCTGTGATTTTTTGTGACGATTACTGAAAAAAAGACGTCGTCAACATTTAAGGTTTTTATAGTACCGCAAGTTGAAGGAGACCCAGACAAAAAATCCGATATGGACTATGAATAATTTATGAAAAAACATTATTTGTGGCATCACTTTTAACTTATCCTTTTTACATAGGTATAACTGGAACCGCATAATAATATTATTGTGTGCAGAGCGATTGATCACCTTTTGTCCTCTGGAGACGTCTACGATATATGAAAATATTAAGGCACATGATATTAAAATTTGTGCGAATCCATTATGAATTTAAATTTTGTACATGCCTAATGCACTATGAGGAGTTTTTTGTATAAAAAATTGTGCCGTGTGTCAGCCCTTTTCAGCAAAATGAAGGTAACTTAGAGCAGATTTAGGTACTTGAAGACAGTGAACCGTAAGGCAGAACCATTTCATTGGAAGTAAAAACAATATAATATGCAGTTTATTTTTACTATTGTTTTAAATCAGTATAACAATACAATGCTTTATTAGCAATAAATAAAAGTTTTCTGAATTGAGGATATAATATGAAATGTATAATGTACGTAGAATTGCATTCATATACAACAACATTTTCACTGAAATTCGTATAAAAATAGTGACACTATAAAACTGTATTTGGCATCCGTCCCATAATCACACATTATCTAATTCGTTGATGCTGGCGTATGTACTTGTAATTTTTGATAATAGCTTATCTGCCATATACCATGGAAACGGTCGCCATTGGCTGAGACTGCACTGGTGTGCATGGGTAGGGAGGTGGTAACTGGCACGTTATAATCACTTTTGCATTACTATTTTGTTGCGAGGGAATGAAATACTGATAGCCAGTGGAGCGTGCCTGTGTCACTGATGGAGACCTCATATAGACGGGGGTTGCTGGGGTATATGGGTATGCGATGACGTAAGGAGCTGAAAGAAAGAATGAAGAAAGAAATAATCATCATTAATAATTTTAATTTCCATTTGAGGTACTCAAATTTAATACAAAATGTAGCATTTTGATAACTTACTTGCTGCTGGAACAGTAGGCACTGCTGGTTGAATGGGATAACTTTGTATATCCAGTGGAGTGGCACTTCTCGGTTCTAACATTGGCATTGGTCGTAGTCCCGGAGAGTAGCTGGTGGGATGGAAAAGTACATGCTCGTGCGCTCCTTCATCCTCCTCATGACTCCTACCCGCGTGTGAACTCTGTGCGTTTTCATTTTCAGAGGATAATTGTTTTCGAGCTCCGTATATTGGATATGAAGTTGTATAATAATTTGTAGAGGAAGGGACTGAGGATGTTGGTGCATAGTTTGGGTATACGGTAGGATAAGAGGTGGAATACTGTGTTGCTGGATAATATGTTGGACTGACGGGCACTAGATACGGTTTTGGATATTCAACTATTGGGGTGCTATTTTTATATGCTTCAGTGTAGGAAACTGCCTGGGGGGAACTGATGGCCGGGGAGTATGTTATTGGATATTGCAGAGGTGAATATTCTTGGCGAGGAATTGCTCCCGGCGTATATTGAAATGTTGGGGTGCTACTACTTGGATATACCATTGGTAAATATTCAACCCTTGCGGGGGTGTTGAAACTAGTTGGATAGGTAGGCAATGGGTACTCAACCGTCGGGTATTCTGGAGTACTACCGCTCTGTTGGGTAGGGGCATAAGCTGCTTCAGTCTCAGTGTCAAGGAGAGAAGGAACTGGGGGATAAACTGTTTCCGCCTCAGTTACAGATTGAGAATGGGCTGGGGAATAAACGGTTTCCGCAACAGTTACAGGGTGAGGATGTGTTGGGGGGTAAAATGTTTCCTTTTCAGTAGTGGTGTGAGGAGCTACAGGATAATAAACTGTTTCAGTCTCAGCTACAGGGTGAGAATGTGTTTGGGGATATACTATTTCCTTTTCAGTTTCAGGGTGAGAATGGGTTTGGGGATATGCTGTTTCCTTCTCAGTTTCAGGGTGAGGATGTGTTGGGGGGTAAACTGTTTCCTTTTCGGTTACGGGGTGAGAAGGTACAGGGAAATGAACTGTTTCAGTCTCAGTTACAGAGTGAGCATGGACTGGAGGATAAGCTGTTTCTTTTTCAATTACGGTATGAGAATGTGTTTGGGTATATACTGTTTCCTTCTCAGTTTCAGAGTGAGAATGGGTTTGGGGATAAACTGTTTCCTTTTCAGTTACAGAGTGAGAAGGTACAGAGGGGTAAATTGTTTCAACCTCAGTTACCGAGTGAGAATGTACTGGGGCGTAAACTGTTTCAGTCTCAGTTTCAGAGTGAGCATGGACTGGAGGATAAGCTGTTTCTTTTTCAGTTACGGGATGAGAATGTGTTTGGGGATATACTGTTTCAACCTCAGTTACCGAGTGAGAATGTACTGGGGCATAAACTGTTTCAGTCTCAGTTACATGGTAAGAATGTACAGTGGGGTAAACTGTTTCCACCTCAGCTACCGGGTGAGATTGTACAACGGGGTAAACTCTTTCCGCCTCAGTTCCATGATAAGTATGTACAGGAGCATAAACTGTTTCAGTCTCCGTTACAGGGTGAGAATGTACAGGGGAGTAAATTGTTTCCGTGTCAGTTACGGGGTGGGAATACACCGGAGCTGCGGTGTAATATGGAGGACGACTTGAAGGAACATTTGGATAATTGTTGGAAGGGGAAAGGTTGGTAGTAATGGTATCGTCGTAAGTTATTTCGTGCTGGGTCTTGAGAAAAATTTGCAACGAAAAATTCTGTTTTCCATGTGACTAGCTTATTTCCGACGGAATATATATTTTTTTTCAACTTACCTGTTGGTGCTGTACATGATGTGCTGCATTTTCACTTGCACTGTCTTTGACTTCCACGTTGCCAACTGTACCGTGATGCGAATTCTCAACAATGACCGCTACTGTTTCCTGTTCAACTTCGTGTTGATGTTCCAATTCTTTTAGTAGTTCATCCGCATGGACATGCTGTTGAGTCGTCTGCTCATGTTGGTTTTCATGATGTTGCAGTTGGTGAGCCTCTTCCTGTTGATTTTCATGATGTTGCTGAATTTCATGGTGTTCTTGCAAAAACTCACCAGCAATATGAGCAGCAGAATGGTGACTTATCTGTTCAATAACAGATTCTATATTAGGCTCGTTATGATTCTTCACATGATTTTGCTGCTGCTCCTCCTTTCCTGTTTGTGGCATGGAAAAATGAGTCGCATCAACTTCTTGATTGTTGCTCTCTCCTTGTGTAATTTTCTCCGTGTTAACATGTTCATGTTTAGTCTGATGCTCTACAACTTTAATGTCAACTTCAGCTTGATCGTTGTGTGTGGCAGGTTTCTCCTGAACGATGTGCAAGCCAAGGCTTTCCATTTCACCTTTGGTCACTCCACTTAGTATCTCGATTTTCGGCTTCTCGGCACCACTTCCTGAGTATACGCCGTTGTGGTAACTCTGAGTCTCATCATCGCCGGGATTTCCGATATAACCAGGATAGTTATCATAGCCAGCACTGCTAGTATATCCAGGGCTGTTGTCGTAGCCTGGACTGTTATTGTACCCTGGGCTGTTGGCATAACCGGTGTTGCTGCTGTAACTAGGACTGCTGGAATATCCGGGCTTGCCGCTGTAACTGGTACTGCTAGGATATCCAGGGTTGCTAGGATATCCAGGGTTGCTAGGATATCCAGGGTTGCTAGGATATCCAGGGTTGCTAGGATATCCAGGGTTGCTAGGATATCCAGGGTTGCTAGGATATCCAGGGTTGCTAGGATATCCAGGGTTGCTAGGATATCCAGGGTTGCTAGGATATCCAGGGTTGCTAGGATATGCAGGGTTGCTAGGATATACAGGATTACTAGGATATCCAGGGTTGCTAGAATATCCAGGGTTGCTAGGATATCCAGCGTTGCTAGGATATCCAGGGTTGCTAGGATATCCAGCGTTGCTAGGATACCCAGCGTTGCTAGGATATCCCGGGTTGTTATATCCAGGGCTGCTGCTGTAACTGGAGTTGCTTGGATATCCGGAGCTGCTGCTGTAACTGGAGTTGCTGGGATAACTGGGGCTGCTAGTATATCCAGGTCTACTGGAAAAACCGGGGCTACTGGGATATCCAGAGCTGGAAGGATAACCGGGGCTGGAAGGATAACCGGGGCTGGAAGAAAAACCGGGGCTGGAAGGATAACCTGGGCTGGAAGAATAACCAGGGCTGGAAGGATAACCGGGGCTGGAAGGATATCCAGGGCTGGAAGGATATCCAGGGCTGGAAGGATAACCGGGGCTGGAAGGATAACCGGGGCTGGAAGGATATCCAGGGCTGGAAGGATAACCGGGGCTGGAAGGATATCCAGGGCTGGAAGGATATCCAGGGCTGGAAGGATATCCAGGGCTGGAAGAATAACCGGGGCTGGAAGGATAACCGGAGTTATAACTGGGGCTACTGTTATAACCTTTGTTGCTGTCATATCCATTGTCATTCTCGGGGTTGTCATCGTATCCGGTGCTGTCGTCATATCCAGGACTGTTGTCGTATCCGGAGTTTTTGTCATATCCAGGACTGGTTTCATATCCGGGGCTATTGTCATAACCAGGGTTGCTGTTATACACTCCAGTGTTATCATTTTCTGGGCTGTAGTTATATACGGAGCTGCTGTCATACTCAGGGCTAACGTTATAGCCAGGACTGTTATCGTATATGGAACTGTTGTTATAGTCTGTACTTGTGTCGTAGCTGGAGCTGCTGTTGTAGCTGTAACTGGCGTTATTGTAGTTACCGTTGTAATTGTATGCGGTGGAGCCCTCGCCGTAATATTCATTTTCGTATCCTTCAGAAAATTCGGGGCGTTCTGAAACCAGAAAAAAATGGTACGCTGTAAAATCGTTTGTTGAGTTAAGAGACTTTCCACGAAGAATATTGTCAGCTTACGAGGGCGTCCTGTACAGGTAACATATCCTTTGAATACATGACGATGAGTGTAAGGAGTTCTCCAGTATTTAATAAAGAGCGTTGTGGACTCGGAACGAAAGCCGGGATAAAGCGTTTGATAGCCACACATTCTAAAAGCCATATTTAAATAAGAAATCAAGCGTAAAACATCTATCAACTGTTTAAACTGTGGCAGTAATCATGTTTTTGTATTCATACTTAAAATCCGTGTAGTTATCACTGACAACAAACTGCTGCTTGTAGCAGTCCATATCTCCCGGCTTGAAGTAAATAATGTGAGATTCCAGTGAACAATTGGCACCAGCAATGTAGGTCCACCCACAAACCAATGGTTGAAAGTATCCTTGGTTGTTGTATGTATAACCCCCACCCGAATATCCTCCTTCGTATGAGTGACTTCCGGAATGGCCATGTCCATAATTCCCACCGGTGGAACCACCATGGCCATACCCGGAACTGCTGCCACCTGCATAATTACCACCATTATATCTATGCTCATACCCACCATCATAACCCCCGTCACCTCCCCCTCCGTAGGCACGTCCTTTAACATCTTGCTGACTTTTCGTCAACTTTTTAACTGCCTTTGCATTGGTCTTGAGGTCTTGTTTAGACGACTGTTTTTGGTCGGATTTTACACTTTGCTGCTGCTGCTGTTTTTGCTCAGACTTGATTGCCGGCCTTTGTTCCGTTTTCACGGATTGTTTCCTCTGCTCCTGGATTTTGTTCTCATTCTTTTGAACACTTGCCACCTGCTGCTTCTTCTGCTCTTGATTTTTGTTTTCAGTTTTTTGGACATTCGTCTGCTGCGGCATCGGATTGCTGCTGGCACTACTCGACTTGACATTTTTTCCTGAATTTGGCTTCTCATTGTTGTTGTTTGTCTGCTGATTTGAATTGAGGTTAGAATTCTGCTGTTGCTTCTTTTTCATTGCTGAAGCAGAGCCAGCACGCTTTCGTCTATATGAACCATAATTCGAATTTTGCGGATACTGAGCAGCGTACAAGGAGGATTCGAATATGATGGCGGAACGACTGTCAAACAAGTACTGTTCACCTTCTTTCACCGTCACTTCGGAGCCACAAGGTAGGTCGACCGCTTCCAGTGCTCGTTGCCTGCGCTGGATGTGACCCTTGTGGAAAATTGATATCGTTTTAGCTACGCCAACTCGTTTAAGATTTTCTCTTTTGCATCTTTTAATGATAATTATACTATGTGCTACCTACCTCATATTCCAGGGATCCAAGCCCAAAGTTCGGGAGAGTAAAAAGCACAAGTGAAACAAGTGCTAAAATTAAAGGCCTCGTTCTCCATGAAAGGTCCATTTTAAAGTTAAGGGAACCTTAAACGCGTTATTAACTTTTTTTGCACCACTTTTCACATTAGGTACATTAATCAGTTGAAGAACATTGTTTCCTTGTCGTGAACTTTATCGAAACTGACTATCATTCTTGAATCTCGAATACTATGAATGAATATGAATTGGATAATAATAGCAATGATGCAAATGAGAATGAAATGACATCTTAAAAATTCAATGCATTCCATGATCCGCATCCACCAAAATTGTTATTTCAACATTTTAACCTCATCATCAATATGCACTATATTGCTATATACCTCTGCATATATGTATATGCATAGTTTTAGTTTATAGAGAGCAACCTCAAGATGGAAGGAATGTTAGGAATGCAATTCAAAAGAAACGTTTGCTAATGATATATTTATAAGTTGTACTGCCTATGCACTATTTGAGATACGTTACCACTCACAGAAAATGTAATAGTTGCTTCCGTTTCATTAATTAAAACCATAATTTATCGACCATCATCGTAAAATGTTTATCGCAGCACTTAACACATATGAGCATGCTAACTAGGAAATCTGCTGAAGTGAGTTTAAAAAATAAATTAACAAATCATCCTTGGTTTTCGTAAATAGGTTACGAGAGCATTTTACAGACATAAATATGCAATCGAACTTTGGATATTTAGCAAGGATATGCGTACCTAGGTGTCATCTTCTCCACTACAAACTATTTCAACATATTTGTAGCATGACTTCGTCTCATTATCATTATCATTATAGCATTATCTATATAATGTACTTTCTTCTTGCAATGTAGGTAGAATTTGTTACATACTACATTCTATGCATTCACGGAAAAAACCACGATGGAAACTGCCGCAATTAACTATGCAGCGATAGCGATATTATTGACAACTTGACCAGCAAAGGTATGAAAACACTCAAAGAAACACCGCTAAAATTACAAATACGACAGCCGCACATATTTCGTCGTCGCATCTTTAGTTTCCTTCAAAATTCTTCCCTCTACTCCCACTGGAAAAATGAAGATGAGAGGAGAAGTGTAGCTGCGTCATGCTTGCTGTAAAAATGTCACTCATGTTTTTCACTCCAAGCTATAGCCAATAGCATCCCCATAAATGTACAACCTATCGTCAGCATGCACTACCCACGGAGTATTAAAACATTCATTTTAAAGATTGTTGACAGATAGATAATGACACATCGTTGCTAGTTATCTTTCTACCAAATTACCTATAATTCGAATCTAGTGACACACAAAGCATTCATATCCCTCTTTCCTTATATTCAAGTGAACCTGACCATTAGAGAAATGGAATCAAATAGGACATTTTATACTCAGAAAATAAATTACTCGGTTAAAAGTGAAGACCTGTTTGATTTGCAGGCAGAAAAATCATTTAAAGATTCTCCAGAACTTGTAACCAAACCAGCAAAAAAACTTCTTGTAAAATCATGATGAACGCTATTATAAGCTTTTCTTCAATCGAACAAGTCATCTAATGATGATCTTTAGCAACAGTTGTAAAAATGCATGACCAACTCCGAGATATGCATGTTAAGCAGTTCCAAAAAACAATAGTGACTACGCAGAAAGGATTAATTATCACTCACCCAGTCACATATTCACAATTTTGTCATTCCGATCATCATCCACATCGTCAAAACATAATATTACTATCCTTATTCTTTATCCTTTTACTGTCCACGCATTCCAATCATATCGTCCTAATGTATTACTTGCCAGACCACCACATATGCCGAGTCGAACAAAATGAAGAACGAGTGAGTAAAGTGAAATGAAAACCTTGCACATAAAAAGCTGACTCTGGCCAAGTCAAATGTTGCAGGTTGGAGCAACTAAAAACGTGGGGTTGGTTGGTTTGGTCTTTTGGTTGTCTCATCACTGTCGGTGTGCTCGTGATGGTGAGCAGTAGTAGTTTTTAAGTAGCTTGTCAAAAACGTTGTATTACATGCAAATGTTTTGTACTTTTTACAATTGGCCCGGGTCAGAGGATCATTCTTCTGGTATGCATGACATGGTCATCATCATAGTCAACTGCAAACTTGTGAATTTTTGTTTTGGTTTTGCCGATCTAGTGAAAAGACGAGCATGTTGTATTTATGCAATAATGAATAATAATCGTTGGTTTGTTGTAAAGTTCTGTTCTTTGAAAGTAGTGGATGTATAGAAAACCTATATATTATCATAAGAATAATGTTACTGTTTTCTTCTTTACCCAACTCGAATAAAAAACTGAAAGATGAAACCGACGATGGTGATGGCGTGCGTGCAAAAAAATTGTGGAACGGCTAGGGAAGCATGAACGATGATATGTTGATTATAATGATACATGTATGAGCATTATTATATTAGGTGAGAGCATGAGTGAATATGACTTGACGAATAAGAAGATAATACAAAAGTTTTGTTAACTATCATGTATTTTAGTTCTTGCGCATTTTATGTGTGGTTGATGGTGTCATGAGTCTTGAGTATGCAATAAATTATGTTAAATATGTAAGGCAACCTTTTTTCTATTTTTCGTTTAAAAGATGTGAATCTTACATCTTAATCTGCTGACAAAAAGTTGATCGTTATACCTTTTATAACTAGTATATCAGTGATAAGTCCTACCCATTTTGACTTAACATTTGAAACGTACTCGAAGACTGTAAGGTGTAGGTTTTAAGGTTTTTTTATTTCAGAGCAATACAATACACAAAGATGCAAGCAAGAGGAAACTTAAAAGCCAGAAAGGCTTCAAGTGATGCATTTTTATTATCCTTATCAACTAGGCATGAAATACATACATTATACTGATTGGCAGTGCAACTTTCTGCCAAAACTCCAAAGCAAGTTTATTGAATCATCATGAATGTTTTATTCACACCAAACAGCATCATTATCTCTAGAAGTCTCTGAGTATATCCAGTCCGTCAGTTCTGCCAAGAGGGAAAACGTATTTTAGTTCTCAACACTTCCTTGAAATGAATACTTTTGAAAAACAACTTGTAAATGTAATTCAATACACCGGAGGTTTCATAAAATCATTCTGGTATCACGTCGTATCATTCAATTTAAATTAAAATGATCTGATGAAGTCATTAAGCAAGTCATGATGAACTAGGTACTTAACTTTGTAATAATGGAATGAATTACATTATCAACAACTCCATAATAAAATATAAATTTTAGTTACCTAAAACTCGGGTGTACACGCCAGGAAGTTTTCTAGCACACCCTCGTCCCCACGACACCAACCCTGTCAAAACAAAGCGATCTTTGTCTTCGGTAACAAGGGGGCTTCCTGAGTCACCCTGAGAAACGCATTTTCGAAGAATAGAAATATTTATGTACATGATACTTCCCCTTAATTACTCTGCTAGTCGCATGAAATGAAATATATTGAGGCAATTACGAAGCAGAAAAAGAAGCAGTGAAGGGTAAAGCAAGGTCATCACTTCCACAAAATAATGTGAAAAAGAAGCAATGAAGCATGTTCGATGAGACGACATGCACACATGGCATGCAGACGATTCTAATAATATGTTTTGAAATTATATCAGAAACAAGGCCACGTTTCGCATTCAATCGTTTTGAAGTTTATAAATAATTTACGGTGGGTCTTGTACGTTCAACTTCACGAGTCTTGTGTCGGCTGGGTTTTCTATGTAATTCTTAAAAAATTACTAATGCCTGCACATACTGCCTGGATGAAACGAGTCAGCACTGCCAATGTTTCACACGAAATGAGGGCAGAAACCAGGGATTCTCATGAAATGACAGTTAACTTATTATCGAGTATTCCGTTTTTTGGAATATATCTACCCTTCACCAAAATGTATTGAATATTAAATTGGAGCACTTTACCTTATGGCACATTTCCGACTCAAAGAGTCAAGAGTCTTTTTAAATATAATTTAACCCACCCATGCCGTTATCCACTGAAATGCTGGACTTCCGGAGTATTTTGAATATCGGTTTCATTAGATTCATTACTGTTAAAATCTGGGATTCTCTGCCATGAAATGTAAAAAACTCGACATCTTTCAAAAATAATAAATATTGGTGCTTCTGGATACATTTCCTGTTTCCAACTCTCTCGACAAAAATATGATTAATGTAACTCTGACGACAAGTATTAGAAGCTATTTTTATAACCACGAATATAACTAACGCAGGACAAAAGACATGCCGGTTTTGACACTGAATACTAATAAGACCAATTTCTATAAAAGATGAATGCAAACAGCAAACTTATCACAATTTATGGGTAGTAATGCACTTAGCTTTTGTTTCCAGCGAAATGCCAAATGCAAGACGACTATGGGGTGCATAGCAGTGTAAAGCATATAATCTAGGATAGGAAGCATAAACAGTTTCTTAGCGTATATGTTTGTACATATTGAAGCTGTACCCATGACTATCAGTATGTTGCCTTATTCTATTAAAATGTTATAAAAATATGAACTAGAACTATATTTAAAATTCGACTAAAATTAATCGTAATAGTAAGTCAAGGTAACAAAAAGTAATAATTATCTGATGGCTCCAACGTCCGTTTACTGGTTGTCAGGTTGACATTAATTTTTGCATTGGAGCCCATGGCAATTTCAACAGGTTTCAGGATATTACTTCCATCTGAAAGCATTCAATGAACATATTTATTGTTGAAATGTAACCGAAACGTTTAAATGTCACATTTGTCGCTACTGTCAAATTAATAAAGCTTAAAGAATAATAGGGTTTTCTCACATTATTCCATATAATAATTTACTGGAAGGTGTCCTAATTTTGGTACGTGCTTGGGCAGTCAGATATCCTAGTTGACCTCGTCGTGCTCCGTGTCGGCATTAACAGTCCACGGTAGGGTTGCCCAACTGTGCCTGTATTCTTCCTGATAAAACAAAAATTAAGTAATTGAAGAAATTTAATTGCTCATCACATCTAAATATATAAGTGTCCATTCCATCAAAAGCAAATATTTTCACTCCTACATGAATTCTTTCATTGGCAAGTACAAAGTAATTATAAGCAAGGATAACGGAAAAGACGTTGACATCTGAGCTTTCTGGAGATATTTCACAACTTACATCTTCATTCAAGTGGGTGGTGCTGAACAACAACAAAACCGGCTTGCATATTTGTGCAATTTTGTGTTGGATTTCAGTATAGCCCGTCTAATTAATGTGAGGAAGGAAAACAGCAGCGTTATTAGATATTTTCGAAAGCTGACAACTTTTACACCAACTTGAAATTTTGAAATAAGTTCATCTATTTAGTTGCATTTATTTTCTTACATTTCAAAAATGAACGGCCCAGCGCACTGAGTAGACAGTAGTTCAAATGCTCGCCAGGTTATCCAAAGCTGTTAAATATAGTCAGTGTAGACGTAATAATCACAAAGGTAATCTGGAAGGCATAAAATAAAGTTTTATTATGCAAATGTACATCGGAGCAACTACATTTACTGAAATAACAGCAATTTGCTGGGATGGAAAATGTAAACTTAATTCTTTCTTTGTGCACTTTAGCCAACTCATCAGAATTCAACCTCAAAAATAAGAACTGTGCTTTCGTTACAAAAACAACTTGCTCGTCTGAAAAAAGTTATTCATAGTTAATAATAAAAATTATGTAATCCTTCGCAACTGCTCTTATGCTAATAGCCATTGTGATACTTTTAGTCGTTGACTGACTGAACCAAAACTGAAATACGACTCATTCATGCACACTTTAATTCCTTCCGCTCGGCGGATCATCAAGTTTCTAAAAAAATGACTTTTAGTGTTATTTAGTGTGGTCAATTATGAACAGGATGTAGATAAGATAAAAAAAGATTTTGTGCAGTTTAAAAAGTCGGTAGTCAAACATAGAGGGTGACCATTAGAGTAATCATTATTGGTAATAATACATGAAGATTTTGCTAAAAACAATTTTTTCGTATGCTTTAAGAGACTATTTTACAAGATTGTTTTTATTTCGTTTCCTGTGATGGTCCTTACATATAAAAAATGAGACACTGCAAAACTGCCGTTTCATTTCACTTCAGTTGAAACAAAGTATTCCATTTGCTGATTTGCTTGTTCAGCCAGAATTTCAAGTATCAGACGAGATAAAGGAAATGAGAGATGAAATGGAGAGAGGCGCATTCTTCAACAGAACAACACTTGTATAACTATGGCTTTTGTCAATCATGATAATCTTAAGATTACAAGGAGTAAAAGATGTACTGGAATATGATTCTTGTATGATGGCTTATCATGTGAACTTGGAAACTGAAAACTGATATACAATGTTGAAAAATTATGGTGCAGTTTATTCATTGTTTCTTGACACGTGGCTATTTCGTTTTATTGTGACTTTTGGAAAAAAAGAATTTGCTACCCTAAGCAGATAAAAAACCTTTGTAATTTGTAGGCAGATAAATAATTATTATTCTAAGGAGAAAGTAAATTACTCACCATATCACAAGTCGTTTCTGAAACCGTTTGTCAGTTGGCAATCCGGTTTATTGTCAAATAACGCATCAAGCTCTCATGCTATGATTTCTCGTTCACTCAGAAAGCGAAACTGTTGGTCGGCAACTTAAGCAGGTAGCTCTTGCTGGGAATCTGGATGATCTGAAAAGCACAAAGGTGATTTTTAGTTAAATACGCGTGGTGAAGGTTATTTTCTTGACATGAAATTTTCCATGCTCATTTGAGTACCTTCGGTAAACATGTTTAGGGATTATATTGACTGTTTTTTTTCAATCAAATGCTACCATGTCAACAAAATAATTACCGTCATTCTCCATTTCAAATAAAAACGAATTTCAGTCATGCTACTCTATTGCGGAGTGAAAAGAAGCGACTACTTTTCTCTTCAGCTTGATTCTCATTGGAATACAGGATACGATAAACCATCGTCTATTTCCCACTGTTCTTGCTTTACATCCTGAATGCATTTACGGCCTTTATGATGTGTTGATAGTGAAAATGGTTTGCATTGATGGAGTTTGTCATGCTCACCTTGCCCCCATGAAGTCGAATTCCTAGCATTATTTGTACTTGTTTATAGCTTAAAAGTTATTTAACCTAGCCAATGTCGATACGTAAGTAATATTTTTTGCATTTTCGTAACTTGTCAGTCGCTGTAAATCTATACACCCAACTTTAGAAATAAATAATGTCAGGAAATGGGAGAACTGGATTGTCGGATTGTTTTAATGAGGTGCAAAACTTTCCTCCTGTCGTAACAGCAACAGTAAAGAATGCTGTGTTCCCCTCGACGCTCTAAGGAATACTGGGCCGAGATGATTAAGCTGTTGCCGTTGTTTCGAACAGGAGTTGTGGCTGTATATGTAACGAGTAATGAAACTTGGATGTTGTGAAAGTATATTTTGTAGCGCTCTACAGGATGATCCGTAATGCTTTCTGGCATAGCCAGTCGTATCATAATGCCAACATGCCTTCGCAACATCAACACTGGGAGAATGTATACTAAATTCTACAGCACTTTATTGATGTGTGTTGCGAAATAAGATGTTGCAGCGTGCACCAACGTACAATAAATGTAGGAGCAAGTACGTAGTATGGTTTATTTATAGCGGTGTCAAAGATATATACATTCATATTTTAGCTAATTACATTTTTGACGAGTATACAACGTATTGGTAGCTTACTTGAAATTTGGAGATTAAATACGTTATATCATCATTGCAATAATGCCATAATTTTAACATAACAATTAGCAAGTAGAGTTTTCATTTTTAATTGTGCATTAAAATATAGACTGGGAAAATGACTAAATTAAATAGGTATCGAGAAAGTCTGAAATAATCTGCAGAAACAACAGCAATCTGGGTACGGTTGGAGTTTAGTTAATGACCACTTTCGAGTCAAGCCGCAAGAAAAAGCATGTAATCGCAAGCGAATGCAATATAAAATAAATAAAAGACTATGCTTTTTAAGTTTTCATACGCTTAGCATCGGCTTTCGCCGATTTTCATAGACAGCTAATATGTAACAACCGTGTAAATGGTATGGAAAATGGGTTATAAATTCTTGTCTAAAGGTACACCTTACTTGATACAATTTTGATTAATTATCTAAAACGATTTCGGTTAACGCAAAAACCGGTGATGAGTTTGGTTTCAGCCTAGTGAATACATTATGCCCATATCTGTCATGAAAACACTGGCAATTTTATACTTAAATGTGTTACCACATCCATATGTATCTGGGTTGGTCCAAGTAAAGATTTGGTTGGTTTTTTTTTGTGGAGGAATGGATAATATTCATATTGTGCATACTTTTATGGTCAGGCCTAATATGGCTC
This sequence comes from Sinella curviseta, assembly GCA_004115045.4. NCBI lineage: Eukaryota > Metazoa > Arthropoda > Collembola > Entomobryomorpha > Entomobryidae > Sinella > Sinella curviseta. The sequence goes on along the minus strand of CM065489.1, from coordinate 49,235,055 downwards.
TAAGGCTGATGATGCGATTTCCACTCTAAGGTCATTACGGTAGTCACGAAAGAAACACGTATTCGTCGATAATACCGTCGCAACTTTGATTATTGGCAAATATGCACACCAGAGTGGCGACCGGATAGGTCGTCACGTTAGTAAGTAAAGCAGGCATTCAGTTAAGATTGTCAATGCAGAATAATAATGCGAAATGTAATGCAAATATTTAAGAATAAAGGATATACATGTAACTAACACGATCAAAATAAAATTGGCAGATTATTATCATGATAGAATCCAAACCAATCTCAATTCAACTCGCTATCTCTTAAAACATATGCATACCTACGCACAACAAAACTGCTTAGATACATGGATTTCACTCACTAAGCATGCAAATTGCATTTATTCGAAATTGTTGCAAAATTTAAATTAAATAAAATGCATTCCATATATGTCATCCATGCTTTCATTTGAGCAATGTAAATAATATAATAAACTTGTGTCTTGAAACAAGAAACTTGGAAACTCCAGCCGGAACTAAATGACGCAACGTTGACTTTGAATCTCAATATACTCTAGAAAATATTTGCGATGCAGTCACTAACTGTACTGATCGCAATTGATATCCTTCAAAAGAATGAAGGAAATATCCATTTAACCATTTGGCCTTACAGTTGGGAACTCACGACATGTTCTAGTTGAACATCTCGCATTCTCAAATAGATTGACATTTATTCTTCCAGACATTAAAATATGAAGGACGATCGCATATTTAACTACCAATATCCATAAACACACCAGAGTTAAAGACTGCAGCCTATTAGGATTCATATCCGTTTGTGCTATGCAACCGCATCTGCTATCTCTTTGAACGATGTTCATGTATATCCTATTATTAGCTATCCGCCTGTTACGGTTTCCGAGTTCACTTGAATGTAATTTCGTATCACCTGATAAGGTTTTTAGGTCTAAAACATTATAGTGCGGATTTTATGACTAAATGAGCTGATGCTGTACTTATTATATGAATGTATATGTGAATTACCAACAGCATTGAATAACATGGGGATGATGATAAACTTGACGTTGAAATTTTTTGTAAAAGCTTGGTTAACAAAGTAAGTACGAGAACTTGAATGTCCAATGAAAACAAGGAAATTATGCAACATGTTTCTAATTGTTATAGGTAACTCGGATCGCGATACAGTGGACATGTTAAGAACCTCCTAATATGTGAAAATTATACTAATATATAAGTATTAAAGCAAAGCAAGTGTGTTTAGATTTTGATTCAATAAGAAATTAATTACGAATCAGCGCCAAATCCTTATTGACCTAATGTGATTTATGGAGTTGTAGAGTATAAAGCTCAACAATGACTTTCCATCTCAATGCGCAAGAAGAATATGGCTCAAAATAAGATTGCTACCTCAAGAATTTATAGTATCCCGAGGATTACATTGTTCCACTGTCGCTTGTAGAAAACTACAAAATCTTCACATTATCAGAACCCAGTAAACAGTCGCATAAATATCGCAACGAAAGACTGGAGATTTATGATATTGTAAGAGGAAATGATCCCCTAGAAATTCCTACTTAAATCGTACATGTTGTAATCTTGTTTAATGGGTGTGCATGTTACTAACTCGTCCAAGTACATTATTTATGTGTTGCCTTGGTGACGGTAATTTGAACCAAAAAAATATAAAACTAGAAAACTGCCAATCTACCACACCCGTATACTGTCCAAAACTCGCCAATACCGTACTAGCAGACGTTAATAACCAAAGCGTCGACGTCCACCGGAAGCGCGACAACATTACTGACGGTACATCAGAAACATTAAAACCATCACACCTGCAAGTATTCACATTCATTCAAGCAACTACTGTTCTTTTGTAATTAAGGTTGACACAAAATTGAGTAAATCTTGTAAATATTGCCGGTAATCGATATCATTACGCCATTGGAAGATATGGCATTATCGAATTCACTTATTCTTACAGCTCTAACCTACAAATATTTTATTCTTGCGGTGATCTCTACTAAACTATGTTGTACAAGAAAACGCAAATCAACTTCAACATCAGTCAATATCAAGATTATTAGGATATGCCCAAGCAGCTATGAGGACAGAAAGATTATTTACCGTCGTCGCCGTTATTTACAATAACGTCGTCAATTTTACCCTGCATCAAGTTATAACTTCATCGAAACTGAACCAGAACCATACCCGAGCACAAGACTCAAGATGCGAGACGTTCAGAGTGACGAGGAAGGCACTGACGAAAACCGGGAGTATCCCCACATCCACAATGGCGCTCCACGAAAATAAGTTAACGCCGTTTCCGGTTTTGTCCCAAGTGCTCCGCGGTTAACTACGAGACACGCATGCCAATTAATCTGGCGCAATAAATCCTCTGATGCTAACTCTGCGAAATGGTTTTCAAAAAAAAATCAAGTGCAGACTAAAACCATCCTAAGCTACTAAGCTAAGAAAAACTAAGCTACAGAAAAAGTAGACAAGAAACAAAATGTTCAGTGTCGACGCCTGAGTCTTGGCCATTAGTGGCTCACGGTTCATCATTCTCACGAGGAATCAAAATTTACGTGCATCTTACAATTTCATGTCTCCTGCCACATTTTATCCGGCTGTTGGTTGCATATAAAGATAAATTGGAACTAGTCCTGAAAAAGAGACCTGAGAGCAAAGATGCTCGTCGTTGCATAGTAAGCCGAATTAGAAACGATCTGACATTAATTTTGGGATCAAAATATTATTTTTCTTTCTATAACTCTACATTGATTACAGTAAGTTTATCATCTGTCCTTTTTATCGACAGTTACAAAATGGCAATCCTCACGAAAACCAATATGCCTTACCGCCAGCCGTGCTACCTGCGATGTTGACGCTATATAATTGATGTAAGCTTAGAGCCAAGCGTAGCTGGCAGGCCTTTTTAGTTATATTGTAGTTCCAAATTGCCATGGAACACGTACATTGTATTCGCTTTCATATATATAGATTTCAAAATCAATAACATAGTTCATTAAATGCATATCCGACCACGTGAGTAAAAAACTTCAGTGCACATGTCCATACAGGTATGAAAAATCAAATGCTAATTCTACTTAAACATTAATACATTATTTCTCTAACAACTTAAGTATGTAATTAAGATTGTTTTGAGCGATCGAACTATAAGCGTATCTTGCACCCACACAAAAATATTTGAATACCGGTCTCCGGAATAATAATATTCCAAAAATATGTACATACGTACGCTTACGTAAATACATTAATGCGTATTCATACAATAACCGTTATATTGATCGTCTGTGAAAACAAAGCATTTATATTGATAATGAGTGTTCATTTATAATTCAGGTGCATGTAATCAATGCAAGTACATTAGTATGTCCGGAGCCGTTCCGCAATTTTACTTCAAATTAAGTACGTTAAATATATTTTTCTAAAAAATAACAATTTTCCCAAATAAGCTGGATGTGACTGATTTTATGTTTAATTTCTAGAAAGCAAGGTTTATTAACAACTTGAACATTTTTTCCATAAACACTGAATTCCAATGCCGCTTCAAAACATTCATTGACAACTTGAAGAGTATGGGACCTGTACACAAACTTCAGTTTTTTTCAATCCATGTTTAACTATTTTATTTTAAAAGTCCCAAATGCATCCGCCCCGCAGTTGGCAGCAAATGTTTTTACAATGCCTTCTGTCTAGAATCTTTAATCGTGATACACGATCATTCAGTTTCTTCATACAAGTGTCAAACTTGAACTTTAATTACGAGTAAGTTATTTTTTCAACAGATTCAAAATTTCAAAGTGTTTTTTTGTAGTTGTATCAAAGTATTACTTTAAATTTTAACAAAATCACCTTCGTATAAAACCCCTCAGGATACAGTATGTACTACTAACTATTCTCAATGAGCGTCAATGACATGATGGAAATCATAATATATAATATGTGGATATATCGCGTTACGGGTTGAGCGTATGCCATCCTACTGGTCGTGTTAATTGGTATGTCAATTCCCGGGTTTCTGTTCAGTTTATTTTTAAGATAATAACTTATGAGAACGAGTTTTGAACAACAGTGGAGCAGCAGCATTTGCAGCAGCAGCAGTGGAGGGAAAGATATCTTAAAAGTAGTAAATTATGCTGGTACTGCATTACATCATTAGCAACAATGATATATGAAGCAAAACAATATATCGCACATGTATTAACTGTGGGATAAAATGTGAAGTTTCCAATGCGATAGACTAATTACGTACATTCAAATGCATATTACATGTTAATTTATACAATATATTTAACGTGTTTGTAAGAAAACTGCAAAATTTTGATTGAAATAATGTTTTTCCTCAATCTTCCAAAGAACATTGCACAACGCACAGGTGCATGCGTTGGTGGAACGGCCCGTTGTTGTTGTCGACGACGACGATGAGGATGCTACCGCGTTGCGTCTGCAACAACGGGAATGGGCCATGGACGACGTGACTGAGTTGGAAGTGCCGGAGGATGCGGCGCCAGACGTGGGTGTGCCACAAGCCGATATTCTTCGGCAAAATCGGATTAGCCGGCGAATAATTGTCCAGCGAATGTCGGATTCTAGTGTTTCGTCTGGTGACGAATATGTACCACCTCAAGGAGGACGCGATGATGGAGATGCTGTTAATGTTGGGTAATTTGAAACTACATAATCTAAAGCGGACTTGAAGGATATACACATGGTTATACCTGAATGAATACGATAACTACCAATGTGAAGTATTTAATTTGTATGTATTTGATTTTTTGTTTTTACGCATAGGCGGATACCTACACAGAAACATTAAGTAAGTTACCTGTGGCAGTAAAAAATTATTTATAAAATATTCATTTATACCTACGTAAATACATGATTACGTAAATATATTTTCGACATCATTTTTACCTTCCTGAATACAAGACGTTAGCATCAACGTTATACACAGTCATTCTTTAATTATACAAAGATCACCTGTGTTCCACGCATTTAGATGCCGCTAGATATTATCTTATTTGCACGTTTCTATTAATATCAGTATTCTAATTTATTGGTGGCAAGCGAAAACCCTTTGGCGGCGATATTCCGACAAATCGAAACAAATTTATCGTCTGCATTAGTAAGGAAATATATATGCAGCCATTTTGACAGGCCATTTTAGAACGACTTCCACATTCATCCTGCATTACGGATGATTTCACCATTTCATTGTCGCAACACGGTATGGTCACTGAAGACCATGTGATCATGCAGTGTAGCATTTTCCATACCGTGCAGATTTTGACAATTTGAGTAAGGATAAATAGGTAAATAGGAATCAAGTACATTCTTGATTTCCCTTTAACATAGGCTAGAATTACCTCAATTTGCAGTGAAAATTAAAGATTCCTATTATTTGAGAAGAATTGCCACAATTGATTGACAAACTAGTTAGTTTCAGGTATGTTGTAGGGCATTAATTGACCTATCGGACCATATGTTAAATTGCCCCGGATATCACAAGTGTCGAAAATTTCACAAGTGTCTGTATCAAACTCACATGTATAATTTCACAAGAAGTCATGAAATTCGGGCAAATTGGAATTGTAATGGAGCACCATAAGTATAATAAGTACAATAGAGTACAATAGTAATATAATGCAATATACCTGTCAGAATTGGCATTAACTCCTTTGGAATATTTCCCCTTCTTGTTCATATGCTTTTCATGAGTAAAGTGTTTTGAAAGAAGGTTTTTGTTGGGAAAGGTCTCTTGCAACAGCCCAACGTTCTGCTACTTTGCTTACTTTGCCGTATGTCTTTGCTCCGTAACGCAACTCTGTTGGAGTCATGACGTCAAAGCGAAAATGTGAAACTATATACGTATACATGTACATGCCCCTTCAAGTAGAGTAAGAACGCCAAGCATAAAAAGCAGGCTTATATTACTGTTGAATGTTTTTTCGTCGAGCTCTGGTGACAACATCGCACCGACTCGTTCGTTATTTATAGAAAAAAATAGAAAGCGTTGCAATTATTTTTTGTCGATAACTTCTAAGAAGCTATCTTGTCAGATGTCATCTATTCAAAAGATCCAAACTACTGAATAATATTTTCGAAGTTTCAACTTTTCCTGTCACTTTATTTCAAGCATCCTCTATTTTTACACAATTTTCAAAGTATTAGAATTTTTAAAACTTGATCCCATTAAACCGTCCCTTTAGTTCGTTCGTTCACATCAATATTAAATCGCCCTGGAATACTGACATATGTAGCTTATTCAGGAAAGATTTGCTTTGTATTGAGTTTGGTTCATATTCTTAATTATGCGGAGCATATTTATGACATGCCACACAGCCTAAATAAAATGACGATGGCGAACATAACGTTGTACATGATGAAACGTGTATACTAAATGAAACATTGAAAACTAGTGACCGGTGTGGAGATTTTCAACAATTGCATCGCCAACCACAGATTTAATCAACACCAGAAAATATCACACTGTGCACGGGTACAAATAAATTCAGTTCTTGACGACCCCTACCAATATTCGAAGTGTATTGAACACATCACTCTAATTACCGGAACAAGTTTTAACGCAAGATTTGATGACAGGATGCAGTGCGTCTATTTATTTGACTGTTCCAATTACGCTAATAAACACGGCAATTTGTGTATATTTTTTATCGGATGGGTTAATGTTAACGAAACAAAGTAACAACCAGATTTTGCGATCAGTGACGAAACAAGACATAACCTTGATTGAATTGCTTTACCGTTCAATATTAATCGCTCAAAGAAACCGGTCGCCATTAGATTCAGAATCGTGGACAGAATTGTAATTAGCTGGGATATATTGAGTATTATAAGTTCGCAAGTGCGGTAGTCCTTAGCTAATCATATCATACGGTTAAAACGCAGCATACTCGATAAGACGGCTTAAAACATGTTTTGGATCAGGCGGTTTTAGTTGCTCTCAATCTAATACCGACATGATATATGAGCATATGTACAAGTCCCTGCATCAAACTAACATCATGTAAGATCTAAAGTTAACACTCGTTACTATAAACCACGAAGGTACTCACATAGTAAAAACGCGAAATCGGTAAGTACTTTTAAATACACGTTACTACCTGTTTACTTAAGTACACCGATTTTATCGGCTTTTACACTTAAAATTGCTTACTACACTTTGTATTATTCCTCATCTTAAATAATTTGTCAGTAGTTTCGCCATGAAATGCAGGGCAGGGATATATATGAAGATGCTTATCAATGAAATGGGCCAGCAACTTCCAACGATTTACACGGCGTAAATAGGCCAGAAACCAGGGATTCTCATCAAATGACGGTTAAATTATATCCATATCTTGACATATATATCAACAAATGTGCCTATTCATATAGCATCTGACAGAATGCTCCCATATTTTTTATTTAGTATTTTATTTAGTATCAAGTCCAGGTAGCAAATCCATTTCAATCCAAATTGCCAAATATCCCTATTACTAAATTGCATTGTCAAAGTCTTAACTTCCCGTGTTTATTTATCTCCAACATCGATTGCTATTTTAGTAAACAATTTTTACTGTATTAATATTTCTGCCGCTATCAGATGTGGGTATGTACATGTAACTACGTAGTTATAAATGACGAAAGAAAATACGTTAGTGTAAGTTATATTATGAAATAACTCCAATCTCTTAGAATCCTGTAGTTTTGAAATAATTCTACAAAAAGCAGCTTATTCAGGAAAGATCAACTTTGCTTTGTCTTTAGTGTGGTTCAAATGCTTAATTATGCGTAGCATATTTACGACAAACCACACAACCTAAATAAAACGATGATGGCGAGTATACCGTTGTAATTAATTACACACCAACTCACGTGTGCACTCTGTGAAACATTGAAAAGCCCCATACCTATTTGAGATAGAAAGCTTTTTCTGCTTGGTATGGACTCCTGTATTTACGTAAACATCAACCTTGAATACAGAAAACAACACCTTCTTCAATAATTGCATCGCCAACCTTAGAATCAATCAACCCACTAAAGAATAGGAATTTTTACCAGTAGTATGAATTGCATACACATTTACAGGTGCTTGAAGAATTACGTACTACTTATAAGAGAATTTCTACCGTATTCATTGCTGTCAAAGACTCGAAGAAGTCTCTCCTGCATGTTTTTATTTTTGCTTTTCTATAGATTCTTTTGCCTATTTCCACAAAACCCAACCGTCTTATTTTTCTATGTGCCATGGCAAGGGATTGTAGAACCAACTGGAATATCAAAGGAGCCCTGCAGAAATTGAAAAATATCTTTTCCTTATAGGCAAATAATTTGTTGTAACAGGTATTTTTGGATAAAATTTATTTCCATATATAGAATATGTCCATAAATTTGTCTAATGAAAGAGCACTTGCAAGAATACTGCCTTGCCATTTAATTATAAATGTAGACAACTTCTGGAAAAGAATTTTAAAATGTCAAAACAATCACATTTTGTAATGACAGGGCGTCTAAAATTAAGGAACATAAACTCAAGTGATAACTACCATTAAAAACGCGATATTTGATATTTCAGAAAAACGCGTCATAAAAATACATATCCATGTCTTAGCCAGGACTACGATTCCGTATGAAAGTGTGTGTGCTGTAAGTTATTTCTCGATTTTTGCTAGTAAATGCACGTATTCCGATAATTGCATTGGTGACGAATGTGATTTTAGCGGAAAGAAATTGATACGCAGAGCGATCCTCCGCAAAATGCAACACATAGTCGCATTCACGCACCCCCTCCCGATAATTTTTAGACATTTCCATAGAGAATGATATGCGAATGTTTGGTGTAGCCTTCCTGAGTGAACTTCGAACATCACTGGACCCTGCGAACGAGGCATAATGCCATAGGTTAATTGGCGTGTCAAATTCCAATATCAACCCGAAACAGTTTCTTACGTCATTGAAATGAATCTAACTGACACCTTAATTCAAATGAGTGTTGAACGTTTGTCAGGCATTGGTTTCTATCATATACACAAATATAAATATTTGTATGTACATATAGATTACCTACACAAAACATTACGTACCTAAGCTAAATATTATGTACATCAAATTAGATAATCAAAATATTGTCAAGTGCCAAAATATTGCTAAATGTCTAAATAAATGTTATTATTATTTTCTGCATTTTCAAGTGTTACCTAAATATTAACTTGTTACTGTGTACGTTTATAAGTTACCTATGTACTTACTATGTATGTCATCTTTGCGAAAGATCCCTACTTCTGAATAATATTTTAAAAGTCTTAATTTTTCACGGTCTTTTATTTCAAGCAACAACTATTATTTTTTCAATTACTTTAGTTGTATTAAAGTTATTCAAAACCTGTTCCCTTTAAATTGTACATTTGGTTACTTCGTTCGTTCCGTTTAGTTTTAAATCGTCCTGGAATTCGTACAGTATATTCGTTTTCATATATTTATATTTCAAGTCAAACACATGCTGCTTTAAATGCAGATTGTTTGTGAAATTGTTTAACCTTGAAATCCATACCTTTTTCAATAGTTGCATCGCCAAGCACAGATTTATTGAACACTCTAAAGTATAGCAATTTGCACGGAGACAAAGGAATTCTTTGCTAACCATAAGGCACGGTTATAATACATACAAAATCGATGAAGCGACTTGAAGCTTCAAGAAGGGCAGCAATGGATTCAATACGACCATGTGCATGAACCTGGCGTATGCTACTTTACCTGTGCACTTTTGCGTATAAAAATATTGAAATATAAATTGAAAGAGAAGTTATGATATCAATGAGTGATATGGCGAGCGTCAGACATGTAGCTGGTGAACGCTTGAATGTGGACTAGTATGAACAAAATTAATTAATGGGTTTTGTACGGGAAATAACTGCGGCATACATTGTTGTATTTATTGCAATTTAATTAAATGGTATATGCCCTGTGTAACTGCATTTGACCCTGTACATATAACAATGTGTGATATCAAGTTCGTGAGACATTGAGCTAGTGTACGCCTGAATGTAATAGGAGAATATCCTATGACTATGATTGGGGTGGATATGAGAGCGTATTTTCCATGCGACAAGTACTGGAAATGGAAGGCAAAGTATTTACAAAATGCACAAGAGAATTAGGGGTGCGGTAAACGCTGTAACGTCGAGTTGATACATTTTCTATTCAATGATTACAATATAAGTTTTTATCTATTTTGAAAATAATTAGGAACATTACTTTAGTCTATCATTATTTGGTTGTTCTATATTGCATTATATGCGCACTGTATAGATTGCTCGCTGCTAACTTATTTGCCTGCTTGACTCTTTGCTGCAGTCATACTGCTGCTTATTTTGCGTTTTTTTGGACACCGAGATTGCATCTAAAGTGGAAATTCATGCAAAAGCGGAACTACAATTTGATAATTCGAATAGGGTGGACTCAACAATAATTTTGGTTACTCATGTCCATTCATATTTTGAGTTCTTCATTTAAGCGAATTTGTCCATATGTTTACATTAAGGCCATGCATTTTGTTATTCAAATAGAGCACAATATAAATCAATGAAATGATTTCCTCGGAAACTTTTTGCGACCAGTGAAACTACTAGCCTAATGTCGCCTGGATATTAGTTAAATATGTCGAAAGTACCTACATTGCAACTTTTGCGCACGTAGATGCATAGATTAATTGGTTTTCTCGGACGGAACATTTTGGTATATACATCAACCTGATGTTCCCCCTACAATCGTCTAAGCTTCAAAAAGCGTAATGAGTTCTTTAAAAACGTTTTAGTGCTTCAATAAAATAACACCATTTTGACGACTCCGGCTCTGCGATTACAAGCAAAGCTTCTGTGATGCAATGCAATGCACCAAGTCGTCATATTTGCAATTATCGGAACTACTACACGTTTAAAACATTTTATATTTAAATCGCAACGGTAACCTTACATTAGTTTCTATGCTTAGAGTTTTACGTAAGTATGCAATATGGATCAATATATCAACAGGCGTTTGCCTGTCAGAATTTCTTAAAAGAATTGGCCAAGCGCATTTGGCTGTCTGAGCGTTTCAGGTAATCTAAATTTTCTTCCAGAGAAACATTTCATTCTGAATTTGTTATTCAAATCGCGCTGTAAAATCATGTCACGCACAATGACGCAAACGAGGAGCATGTCTATTATTTTAAACGCATGCACCTAAGGAAGTCCTTAAGGAACACCGATATATAGCCTGTAATTTATGAATCGCGTTGAAGCTTTCAAGCAAGTGTGCAATTCCATGTAGCACATGATGATAAATGGAAATAGATTTTGATGAAATATCCGTGAGCTACTTTGAGGCTGCTGCATTGATCGAAAGCAACAAAACTGGTAATCTATTTGAGACTTTCCCATTCCCTTTGTATTTAGGACACATTTTAAATTACATATGCATGATTGTGAATATAGGTCGGCGGTGGGCTATTGATTGAGTTGAGAAAACGGCTGTTACTATCCATAGAAAATACTAACAATTTCAGTAACCTTCCTGTTAAGGTTTAACTTACATAAAACAAAAATAAGGCAGCCGTAGAATGACTATTTTCAAATGTAATACTATAAGCGAGACTGAACAAAACGCCACTTGGAATACGTACACGCCTTCTTGCGACTAAACAGAAACAGGGAAGGGGTGATATGATTCCCATACATTCATGCCTGGACATTACCAATGGCTTGCTTCTAGACCTGAAGGATGATATCATTGCACGAGGAATGTCAGAGAATGAACCCACAAACGAATGGCTGGCCACATACGAATCCAAATTATGGATGAATATTATATCTGAAGTTTTTGCAAAGAAAAAATACATTTTCATTTCTTCTGCAACGATCACTCTATGTTGCATTTGTGCGTAGTGCATTGACATTTCTATCTGGTGCAAGTTTGCCTAATCCCACGCATTCTTAACAATATAAACATAAGCAACAAATCTGAAGAACTTTTGTGGATTGACTCTGTTACTGTATCTTACATGACACCAATTCACCTCTCATTGAATCTACAAAGCAAAGCGTCGTATGCATGGCTGTGGAAGCGTAAGCAGTTTTCTAAAGAAATATTTGCGCAACTTAAAGCTGTACCCTTTCCTTTGATGCTGCCTTATTTTACAGAAATTTGAAAAGGGCTAACTAATATTAAATATAATATTCTATTAAGCTTAAATTTCATTTTAAATCTATAACATTATAAAATGGTGATAATTATCTGTTGGCCGCTCCTTCCGTTTGATAGCTGAGGGGTTGATACTAATTTCCGCATAGACGCTCCTGAGAGATTGAACAGATCTCCGGATGACTTCGTCGTGGTCCCGTCACCGTCGATGGTTTTTGTCGCAATGGAGGTTCCATGTGTGTGTGTGTGTGTCCGAAAAGTGTGTCCATGTTAATATTACCAATGCGCCAAGGCTTTGTTTCTGCTAAAAAGAAATATAACATAGTTAAGGAGCTTCATATGCTAAATGTACCGGTACATTCCATCAATGCAATTATTTGCACTATGGTATGAATTGTTTCATCTTTTGAGTACTAGTAATTATACTTAATATAATGCACTAGACCACACTGTCTAAGTTCCATGTGATATATCAGAACTTACATTCATCCATAAATCTATGATGCGGAAAAACAAAACGGGTTCGCTTCTGGATAAATGTAGTTCGTGTTGATTGCCGGCAATGATCTTCTAATTTAATTGGGACGATATCTGGGGTAAAGTCAAAAAGAAACATTCCATACGTTATTAGAAATATCGTATTTAAGTGCTATCAAAACGAGAAGCTAGGTGATCGGAAAATTGCATTATTAATCGAAACAACAATGAATTATATGTTATTCGTGAGGTCTGGATAATATAAAGGGATTAATGATATAAAATGTGTCGCTTGTTTCGTTTGGACAGGGTATGGGACAAGAAACGATGCATGCAGGACTAAGCCGTACATGGTGTACAAGGCATATATCGTCATCTGCATAAATTATTTCACGCTTCAAGGAAAATACAACTGCAATCCATAATCTCTACACTGATTTTTATTAAATATAAACCAACTACTTCTTTGTACCCAGTTAACTTCGTGTTATTTAGATTTTCACTCAACACAGAAACAAAAATGTGCTGAGACAACAAGGATATAATTATGTCTACATATATCTCAACTTTTTCTCTAATTTTTATCACCTTTTCAGTTTTATGGTCAGTCTGAAACAAAATGTTTGAATATGGCCAGGCTATCATTTAATGCAGTAAACTTGTTTGCCAATAACAAGGCAGATGGTGTCATAATAATTTGCAAACCAGTTCATATGTGCTTTCTCAATATCTTCACTACCTCGCAATATGCTATGTATTCAACGTTCCTCTGTTTATCACTTTCCAGCAATTTTTATATCTTTACTTTTAAAATGCGCCTTACTTTGGTTCCAGTGGGTAGGAAGCATTCTATCGTTTTTCATATTATAAAATGTAACTCGCTTGGCCAAGCATATTATTGTTTTTATTACGCGTAGTTCTAAACATCAAATTGTTGAAGAAGAAGAAACCCATTATGGCAGCTTTCCCATTTTGCAACCTATTTAAGTAATAATTAGAATGTACCCAAGCAGTTGGGCTCAGTCATGTTTTGGCTGAGTGGACAAAGAATAAAGATTACTGGCCATAAACTCCATAATGCGATAAGTTGTCAAAGTGCAACAAAGTATGTAATTTAGTGGCTTTATGGGCAACAATTTTATGGCGGCGTCAAGTTACTGCGCATCTTTATGCAAAATACGATTATTTCTAGGTACATGCATTACCACAATGTAGTAATTTGGTCACTTCTTCTGCTAGCCGCGTCGAAAACATCTTGTATGCTGTCTGATTTAATGTTAACATACATATTGTACCTAAAAAGAATACTAAAGATATGAAGTTATATATTCTTACCAATTATCCACACAGTTAAGAGAAATAGGAAGTTGGAAAAGGTTCATAATTTTGTCACATCCTGCCAATTCATTTTGTGTAGCAATTTGGCATCGAGCACAACAAATATTTGTGCCCTCATTATTATTTTACGCCTTTTTAATACGTAGTTCAAAAAACCTGAAACAAAAAAATGATTGACAACGTATTATTATATATTTTGTTTCGTCGATATTAATGTCTGCTAGAAATTTCAAAATATGTGTATGTATTTGTATTCTCTATTTGACTTACATTTCAAACATTGAAATGAACGCCGTGTAGTTCGACAGAGCTTCAACTTGCTACCATGGAATCCAAGTCACATCAAAAAGGCAATGATTCAGTTATCATTGAGGTTTTCTGTAAACCATAAAATAAACTTTAACGTCGTCAATGTGGTATAGGTGACTACATTTTCCAAAGTAGCAAGCATTGACGAGAATGAAACAAATGCGTATGTAATCACTTTCTGACCATCACAGTGAACTTGCTCGTCTATAAACAAGCTCTCCATAATTATTTTAAAAAATATGTAATCCTTCCCAACTACGCTTGGGATAATGGTAACTGCAATACTTAGTGGTTGACTAAATGAACCAAAATTGAAATATGACCCCAGCATGTACTTTAATTCCTACCACTCGACAGCTCACCAAACATCAAAAATGATTTTTTTTGTGTCATTTTGTGCCGTCAATAAAGAACAGGATGTAGATAAGATTAAAAGATTTTATGTAGTTTAAAAAGTTGTTACTCAAGCATAAAAGCTGACCACTAGACTAATCATTATTGCATATAACAAATGCAGATTTTGATCGAAAATATTTGGGTATGCCGTTATGTATGTATGTAGGCTGCATTGTACAGATACTTTGTTTATTGTCCTATTAAATTCATAAGTGTACTCAATGAAGGACAATTAATAAAAAGCTATTCCCTTTTGGCGTTAGGGCATGTGACTCGGTAGTATCTTTTACGTTAGAAATGTACATAGTTTTCAAGCTGTGTATATGTCGAATGACATACATGACGTTATGTACAAAATGTAAAACGCACTTGTGCTGCCTTACGTTGTTGCCGCCTTTTATATTTTGGGTGGTGGGATTTTCAATTTTTGCCATCAAAAACTGGCGGCCGAATGTAGGTTTTAATGCAAAATCGTTGAAGGAGACTGCAACTTTAACATCGTAAATGAGTAACTGAATTGCATCATGCAATGAGTTTATGCAGCCGAGTTTATGAGGATGATACTAATAAATACCTACGTAATATGGATGTAAATAAGTATTAGATTTGCCAATGGAAAACGTAAAATACTCACCACATCAAAACGAGGAAATAGTTTGTGGAACCGTGCGGTGATTTCCAATCCGGCTGACAGTCACATAACGTGCCATTATTTCCCGTCACATCATAAAACGTGACTGTTGGCCGTCAACTTGGGCAGGTCACTCTTGAAGGAACTTTGGGTGATCTGGAAATCGCAAATATGGTTGTACGTTAAAGAAGTATTTGAGATAATTTATTCTGCACTAAATTTCCGGTGCTCATTTAGGAACCTTCAATAAATATAAACATTATTTAATTTCGCAAATGACAAAAATAAATTATAACGAATATTTTATGAATTTTTTAAACTAATCACTTGATCTAACGATTATATTAAAACGGTTAACCGGATTTTTCAAAATAAAAAAATCTGTAAATTAATATATTCGGTTACAATGCACAAACTAAATAAAAAATGTAGAAATAAAAATTTTAACCGCCATACCTACTTTTTCGCCAACAGTCCAGAGTTCTTTCCATGACCCGGTTTTAAATTAGCTTCCAATAAAGTCTCGTCTTATCTCTGTTTAAACTTTATAAAGTACACGACAGCACAGCCAAATGATAAATGTTTTTTTTTTAGATTATCTCAAAAATTTTCTCAAATATCGAACGTTTTTTATATGCTTTCCATTAACACTTTTAACTAATAAAATGAGAATTATACTCAATATAGCTGAAGAAATCTCAAAAGTTTATGGTGAACTAAGACACGATAATTATCATCGACTTCATATTTTAATGTTGCATATCTCCTCCTTCTAACTTCTTGCCAAATTTTCCTCGATGTTCGTAAGAACCGCTGTAAGGAATGATGCAAGCACCTCGGCGCTCAAGGAACTACTGAGCTGGGCGGTGGTCAGAGCTTAGTAAGCTGGTAGACTAGTTCAGAACAAAACATGTTGCTACATATGTGGAAGCATATGAGCATGGGAGAATGTAAACTAAATTGTACAGCACTCTGCAGGATAGTCTATATCGCTTTCTAGCATCATCAGTAATTTCGTAATACTCACAATTTTAGCACCACTGTGCTCTCTAACTTACGATTTTCGTCCTTGGCTGTGTGGTGCAAACAGTAGAAAGCAATATGTACGTACATTTAATACAGTAGGGAAATGCTCACTCAAGTCGCGTCTGGAACTTCGGTTGGTCCTGGTATGAACAATAAAGTAACTTGACTTCATATGAAATAAGATGGTTCACGGTTTTGATTATGGTATATTTTTATAGAAGTATGTTATGAAATATAATGCTTCAGCGTGCATCAGCGTACAAAAAATATTGGAGAACGTATTGTATCATTTATTTGAAGCGGTTTAAAAAAATATATGTACATATTTTACCTAATGTTTACATTTTTGTCGAGTAGATAACGTAGCATGGTTTATTTCAAATTTGGAGAAAAAATATGCAATATTATCATGGTAATAAGGCCATCTAGCCATCACATTTTGGATAAAAATTAGCCAATAGAATTTTCAATTATTTTAATGAAAACTATAATATAGGTACGAAAGATGACTTAATGAAATAGCTCTTAACTTAATCTTTCTATTCTATAGGGACAACACCATACGCGTGGGGACCGTTACAGTTTAGTTTACCAGTTTCGGGCCAAGCTGAAAGTAAGCACGCAATAGAAAAAGCGATACAAAGGAAATCACGGACAATGCCAATTAGGTTGTTAAACAGCAGGCACGAAACTTTTGCTGATACTTTTCTATGGAAATAATTTATAAGAAATGAAAAATTGGAACGCAAAATAGTTGATGATTTTGTTTATTATTCAACTGAAATCTACATATATCTTGAAATCACATCTTCAAATTTATGCAAGCGTAAAGCATGTCTCACACTTTTTCCAGCTATATGATAATCATTTCGTTAGCCATAATAATTTCTACAAATACATTTACGTAGAGATATGTATCATAAATCATAAGTACGCGTTTATAGAATTGCGCACAGTACAAACTAATATCACTCTCTCTATAAAGTAGCTAAAATGAACCAAAGAATATTGAAGTAAGGCCAGTGGATTCTATAGGTATATGAATTTGCATGACAGTCTATTAAAATGTGGTTGAATATATCTGGAAAGTAATTTGCTTTTACGCGTTAAACAATTTCCGGATTGTAATTGATGAGTACTTACCATGTGGAGCAGGGCAGGCAGGTGATTGAAAATGTTATTGGAAGCGAAACTAATTTCTGCACCTGTTAACCCACAATCATGCTTTTTTACTCACGAGCGTTTGTCAACGCACATGATTTATAACGAGGATGCTTATATAAACGAGTCAATCCTAACTACAAATCAATTGGAACATTGGCAGGGAGAGCATCCTCCAATAATAATATTTAATGCTTCTAACAATTCCGTCATATAATATTTCTAAATGTGTGTAGCTGCAAACACACGTTTCGTAACTACGCCAGCTATAGTTTTGATCATTTGCAAACCCGTAAACATTGCACCGGTTTGGGCATGGTTCCAACAACATTGTGCAATTCATAGATATATTGGTTTATGGCGTTTAAAAAAAATTCTGCTTTCCGTGGATCCAATCTCTAGTACTGAGCATATACAGCAGCGTCAGTAAACAAGAGTTAGGAGATCGTGCTGAACTTTCTAAGTGAAATGTGATTATACCCAACACACTTTATTTGTTTCACAATTTTCAGCACCAGCGTGTAAAGAACGTCTTTGCAAAACGAGGACATGCGTTTCGCATTTCAATGGAAATTATATGCCAAGAGTTTACATTAAATTGAGTACTATATATGTTCATGCTTGTATGTCAGTACGGAATAATAAATGAAAACAATACTGAATAAATCAATGCCTAAGATGTTTAAAGTTTCATACGCCTATTGACAAACCTTCATCGACGCGTAGATATCGCATTTGCAAAAATAATTTGATTAATTTTATAGAAAGTGTAAAATACTTCCCCTCGAAATTTTGCTTTCACATTTCTGCCCGACAGCCATCAGGACTGATGTCTTGCGGGTCGCCCTACATTAACGATTACAAACATTGTTAGCGTTTAATGTAGAACGCTTTCACCGCCGAATGCATATCTCAGGATTTGTATTTGAATATGTATTTAGCGTATCATTTCTAACGTTCAAAGAAATGCAATCCAGCACATATTTATATCCTTTGGAATACAGTGAATGATTAACTAACGATTAACTACCAAAGCCTTTTCGCAACTTATAGCTTTTCTTGAGACGAAAATTTTTATATTCTTATGTAGACTGTCGTATACTTATGCAGTTTTTCAAATCAACCATTTGCTCTGTTCAAATCAAAATGGAAATAGTAGTAATCAAAATAGCTGTGCAGTTTAAATCTATACGTTTATTTCGCACTTGCATAAAAAACATCTAAACATGCATATATTCCAACCAAAAATTTCCAAAATATTCATACATCCCTACCTAAATACATGGATAAGTGCATATGTATTTGTCATTATTTTGACAGTCTGCGAAACCAGTACATATACACTGATGTAACAAACGGTAATGCGTCCACCGGACAGAGTTTGGCTGCCTTAGGTGTGGAACCATGAACCGGATGGTTCCACACCTATCAAAAAAACCTGCAGCGAGCGATATGAAAAGAAGTTTATGTTCTTGAACGTTTTCACCCATACATTAAAAAAACATTACGGATCATAGCAGATGTGTATATTTGGAAAAAACGAGGTCTCACATTACCCATTACGTATTATCATGAACGATCATGGCATGTTGTCCACTCTGCGTGTTTTTGTTAATATGAATCAAATACATTTTTGAACCATTTTTAATAACTCTAGGGGATATTTATATACAACATTGCTTATCTACTGCTTAGTAAGAGAGGTTACCGAATACGCAGGGCAATTGTATCAGGTTGCACAATTACCGATACAAGACATTGCCTATATCGGCATCAATATAGCTGACAAAGAGGAAATGTGAGCAAACTTATCGTTTGTTGAGCGCCTTCCAAATAGACTACACGTCGAAATATTAAAATACGTAGCTTCAAATACATTATAGATGAGACAGTTTGAAATTTGCGTAAAAATCATTGAATTAAGGACGTGATCGCAAAGAATGGTAAAGCTGGTAATGGTAATATATTATATAGAAACATGTTCGCACTTTGAACATTTTGAAACAAAATTCATTTTGAGCAGCGACCATGGAAATATTGCGAGCAGTAGTTTTATAAAATTGGTATTCGTGAAACAATTTCATCATGACCACTTATAATGTTTTAAGGTATTAGCTACCCAGGAGAACTGCCAGAAAAGGCTGGACTGGCTATTATTACCCACCTGTAAGTGTTGAAGTACATAAACTGCAACGAAGGTGCTAATTCAAGATGCATCGCAATAAATTCTCAGGAATATACCTGTAGCCACATTGTGCAGTTGAAATATTGTGCAATGCAGTCATAGACTTCGTTGAAATTAGGAGCACCATGTTTGTAATTTACTGATGGTTATCTCGACAAGTTGTGGAATATAGGAAGGTCAAATTTACTGTTTCAAATTTATATGAGACTATTTAGAGTAGTATGCATTACAAGTCAAGTAATTGGTTGTATACATATGCATACCATTAAAGATTAAGCATAAATTAGGTATTCCATGATTTATATCGACAATCATATATGTTGAATGTCCGGGACAAAATTGATAAATGTATACCCGGTATATAAATGTATAGATAAATATATGTGCAATTATTAATGGTCAGCAATCTCACTACTGAATAAAATATTTTCAAAGTCAACATTTTGTGTAACCTATTATTATTTTAATTAGCGACTCCTTTTTAAAGCCAGTATCAAAGTACTAAATTAATACCTCGCCGGCAACATTTGTCATTCTGGGAATAATAAACGTTAACTAAATATATGTATACCTACGTAATGATACACACACATATTGTACTGTTCCCCGCGTGCTGGAGATGCATTATATTACAGATTACAGAAACATAATATGATATCTTGTGTATGTATGTGTATGACATCATGATTGTTGCTGTGAATAACATTATCTTATGCAAACTATTATACTTCTATTGTTGTAGAAATACCTAACTTAATTACCAAGCCTAGTTAATGTTGTATAGATTATTTCGTTGTAACAAATTATAAAAATGGTAAATGATTGAATAATGATCGGAGAACAGAATAATACAATCCGTATCGCTTTCGTATAATGCATTCCCAAACAAAATATTGAACACTTGATCTGGAACATGATACATTTCATATGCCATTTCTATTTAAACAAATCAGCAACTTGCTTGTATTTAATAATTAAACTAAACTCGTTTAAACGAAGCCAAATCACGCAAACATGCACTTATTTTAAAGGCTTAAAAGGTCGATCAGACTTTCTCTCTGCAGTAAAACAAATGTTTTAAGATGGTCGTAATTGACCAAAACACATATACTATTTTCTCTCGTGTTCGGGAATCGACGCGTTTCAGAGAGTGAAGCAAATGAATGTACAGTGCAAGAAATGAATGAATAAGCGACTACGTTGACACACGAGCCGTTTCCTGTTGCACGTTCCAACGCATCAAATCCAGCCAAAGTCCAAACTCCGATGGTTCCAGCCAAAATTCAGATTTCTCGCGACAACACTAGCAATGCTTTCGGCGAATTAGGAGAGAACTCGTAGATGGGGTACACAATATTCGAACATCATTCAAAATCCACCTGTACGACCTCGCCGACACAAATTATTTCTGGACGCTGTTTGGACGTATAATGAACTATATGGGCCATGATGAAGGTATGCGACAGATTTTCACAAATTCCTTCAGAAACTGAGAACACGAAGCGAAGGAAATAGCCAACAAGCACAGGGTTCTCCAGTAGAGCTACAGCTTAATCAGCCACCCCGCAAAAGTAGGTGTGTAATGCTGTATTGATTTGACAAATGGCAATTGAAATTCTTTGAAATTTCAGAACTACACACTAGCTACAATGCAGTGTCAGTCATGCACATGGTATAGGCAAACGTTTTTCAGAGATAACAATGATCGCATTTGATGTACATTTATTTAATCCAACTGGAAGCAAATGTGAGCCAATGCAATGGTTTTCTCGGAAACTTGGCTTCTCACGATGGGATGAGATGGGCCTACTACTACCATCTTACCCAGAAGCATTTCCTGAGTTAGTCAACCGACGAATGTACATTATTAACATGTTATTTGAGCCGAGTATGTACATAATGTACAGTGCTCGACTGACCCACGACCAATATACCAATACCAGTATATGGATATACCAATATACTTTGTCATATATTATGATTGAGAAGCTTGATCATCTTTACCACCTATTGATACGTACAGTAAAATACTTATCTAATTGTTAAGAAATTTACGCTCACTGGGAGCAGCAGATTGAATGATGATTAATTGGAATGGGAGAAATACAGAGATGTTTGACGTGTAACGAGTTTACTTATACATGAATATGTTAGTAATTCGGAAATATAATGTACCTACTTTAATACATTTTTACGTAGATATTTCTGAAAAACTTTGATCACTTAAAAATCATCTGCAAACATTAACTCGATATTTCCGCAAAAAAATTAAAGAACCAACCATGTTGTACTGATAGTGATCAGTGCTTGTTCACACGAGGTATAGTTAAGAATTGTAATTAGTTTTGTAAAGGTCTAAGGTAAAGATTCACATGAGAACTTGTGTGTAAAACAACAGAAATTGTGCATGTTTCCCACAATGTAAATCCTCTAGGAAACAGCAATAATGCACACATCATTAAGAATAATATGTACCTTCTTTGTCTTCATATTTATGTAGTTTACTCTTTGTATCTGTTCTCTTTGTATTCAATCCTTTGTAATCAATTAGGCTAAAAACTATAAATATTCTTCCTAAAAAATGTATCTTCAGTAGTAGCCAAGTAGTGGCTTTGCAACGGAGTGATTGCACTCCCTCCTCAATAAACAAAGAAACACATATCGTTTCATTGGCGACCTTCCAAACTAGCGTTACCCGTTCGCGTCTTTCCCCTCGGGAAGAAGGAGGAGAGTCTGTCCATCCCCTTGCATCACCACCGCTTGCTGCTACTCCGGAGTTATCCACACTTCGTTACAACCTCCTCATCATGGCTATTCCTACCAGACACGGTACAGTTTATTTGGCATTTTTCCGTTTATTTTTCCAAAGTTTCACATCATCATTATTCTCACATTTTATCCGGTTTTTCGCTACAAAATGGGTATTAACAGAGAAGAAACAATACATACTATTTATATCTTGTTCCTTGACGACGCGTGATAGCACCTCCTACAAGTCAGACCGTTCCAGTTTGATCCAGTGACAAGTTGCAGTGAATTTTTATTTTTGATTTATTTTTGAGTGTACCCTGCTCGGTCCAATCTGTGCGTTCGCGCCAGTTGGGAAATTTATTTTATTTTTTCATCATTGTGACTTCGCTTCGTTAGATAGGCTAAATAGGTATCTTCGTGTTACATAGGTCGCGTTAACTAGGTTATCTCCGCGTAATTGTTAGGTCGCGTTCAAGAGTAGGTATCTTCGCGTTAAAATAGGGTCGCGTTATTCAGGTATCTCCGCGTACATGTTAGGCGACATTACATGACTCCACTAGTAGTTTCTAGGGATAACGAATATTTTAAGGGGCTTGGTCGCTCTGAAAAATATTGACCACGTTAGTTCCAAGAATAGATTCTACACCGACTTTGTTGACTTTTCGCTACAGGTATTTCGTTTTGTTTTATTATTTTATGTACACTCGTCTCTGCTCCCCTTGTCTGTGTGTCGTAAGAATGAGCAGAGACACCAAAAGGCAATAATAATAATAAAATCCGGGTAGAAGTGGGTTGTGCCTCCCAGACGACAAAGACTTGGGTAACCATTCACATGCACTCGTTGGGCTTGAGACCCCCGACGACCGTCTCTAACTGTAGTATCAACGGACCTTTAAAAATCAGTTTGACACTTATCTTTGGGAACATCAAAAGAGTGCTTCCCTCACACCGTCTCGTAGACAAACATCCATCGACGAGCAAGATATTGAAATTATAAAACCGTAGTCTTGCGCAACTTTCTAGCCAACAAAAAGCCAGATGAGTAGAGAGTGGAACAGAAAACAAGTATAACTCGGTCAAATTTAAGAGTATTTCGATTGGTATAATTTTACATTTTATCACAGAAACTTCGCCTCGGTTTTTACTTTTTTTACGTATGAAAAAATTAGTAATTTTAAGGTTAGACAGAATGAGAAAATTCAGAGTTACAATTCCTTTAAAAAACAAAAATTATATTATTAGATCCTAAATTTATATCGTGCTGAAATTCGGTTTTTGAAATTATTATTTTTTTAAGCACAAAGAAAGAATGAAATACTTGTTGGTTTTGTCCGTCCATCTGACATCACAATTAATTAAGTGTATAGGTAACATTATCACTTCAAAATTATTACGCTGTCTGAAAATTTGAATTTGTCAAAATTATTCATTACAAAAATATAATGTTAAAAGAAGAAAGAGAAGGGCTTGTCCCACGACTGTCTCAATTGGTTTAGAATCCTAATTTTATACATTGGTTTAAAAGCATCATTTGGTCTATTTGAAAAAAAAACATATAAA
The DNA here is from genome assembly GCA_004115045.4 of Sinella curviseta. NCBI lineage: Eukaryota > Metazoa > Arthropoda > Collembola > Entomobryomorpha > Entomobryidae > Sinella > Sinella curviseta. The sequence goes on along the minus strand of CM065489.1, from coordinate 49,211,007 downwards.
ACCAAACACAAAACTAATTGTACTTTAATTATGAGCTGAACTCTCGCTCAGCCATCTCTCCAGTATCACCCAGTTCCCGATCATCCCGGAGTTCGAGATCTAGTTCCAGCTGTGCTCGTGAAGGAACCTCGTGTTCCCGGCCACCTCATGTTCCCGACCACCTCATGTTCCAGTCCACCTCACGTTCCAGTCCCTCAAGATCCCGTCCACCTCAAGTTCCAGTCCCAGTCATGTCCCAGCTATGTCCAGTCCTTTTATGTCACATCCCCACCTCCAACCCAGTCCTCATATTTTCATCATTCCTTTACTCATCCATTCCCCCTCCCCACCCTTATCATTTCCCCCCTCTGATCTCAACTGCTTATGTACTAACTACTCTGGTCAAGTTTGCCATAACAAACCCTTGGAAACGTTCCTGTCATACTCTGGTCCATAACCATCATCTCATCACCACCATGATTTGTCCAGTTAGAATGGCTTTGGTACAAGCGGCTCACAATCATCACAACAACGGCAATGGCGTGTCCACCACCATCCCCATCGGACACTTTGCAGAACATCGCATTCCCTAACCATCACATTGCTGAGAGTCCCACCATAAAAAACTTCTTTCAACCCACGGTCTGCTACACAACATTCAAGTACCACGGTCTTGCGGTCATCATTGCTCATCACTTTGATTTACTCACACCTGCCAAGGAGAGTTAACCCATCACATCACATCACCATTCTCCTACCTCCCCGTATGTACTACGTAGCATTCAAAAAACCAACACCATCAGTAATTGGAGTTACAGCCATACGTCCAACAGACAACGATGCTGAACATCTCTGTACAAATTGGTTCAGTGTATTACCAATACATCCACCAACACAATGTTCCTGACCAAGTCAATGCCAACTCACAACGGTATACTAGTACAATAGTACAAAAAATATAAGTTGATCAGAATTCCTATTTTCCCACGTTCTTCCCACGCTTCCTTATTTTCCCACAAACCTCCTCTCTCGCTAAAAATTCCCATAATGTTAATTAAAAAATATTCCTCTCGTGTTTTACTTATTTTACCTCATTACCTGACGCCCTATTCAACCCCATTTTCATCTTTTTCTTCACGACGCCGAAGACTACAGACAACATCTACACGTAATAATATGTTAGAAATTTATATAAGTTTTACATTTTATTATCAGGATTTTAAAAGGTTATTTCATAAGATAATGTTAATATGTTAAGTTTATGGTAGGGTCAGTTACAAGCTAGATAGAAACATGCATGAATGAAAAATAAAATTTATGCATGCTTGTGTTAAAGTACTATGTTTATAGGTAATTTAGTATGTAAACTCCGAAGTATGTAAGTTAGTATAAAATAGTATGAATGGAAATTGTATTTTCGTTTTTCTCTTTAATACTTTTCAGTTGTAAACATTCTTGTAGTTTTACTATTTTTCTTCCTATAAAAAAATTATTTTTCATAAGGTACGATCTGGACAGTTGAGGACAATGTCCAGTGAAGAAGGAAGATAATGTACTGATAGTGATCAGTGCTTGTTCACACGAGGTATAGTTAAGAATTGTAATTAGTTTTGTAAAGGTCTAAGGTAAAGATTCACATGAGAACTTGTGTGTAAAACAACAGAAATTGTGCATGTTTCCCACAATGTAAATCCTCTAGGAAACAGCAATAATGCACACATCATTAAGAATAATATGTACCTTCTTTGTCTTCATATTTATGTAGTTTACTCTTTGTATCTGTTCTCTTTGTATTCAATCCTTTGTAATCAATTAGGCTAAAAACTATAAATATTCTTCCTAAAAAATGTATCTTCAGTAGTAGCCAAGTAGTGGCTTTGCAACGGAGTGATTGCACTCCCTCCTCAATAAACAAAGAAACACATATCGTTTCAATGTATCACCAATATCGTCCATTTGTTATTCCAACCCAAAATTCTTCTGCTTATAAAAGTATTGGGTTAGTCTAACAAGCTGAGACAACAGTCGTGTTATATTTCTAACTACTATGCAATAATACATTTATTGCAAGCAAGTTTTATTGGCCAGAAATGACTGCAGATATTTGTAATTATATTCATACGGGCATACAAATTAAACGTAAACAGTGATGTAATTAACAAACGTCACAGAAAATCCTCCGGAATTCATTCCGCTGCTCAATCAGAATGATAGGATTGAAATATTTTGCTATGCAGTTCTCAATACAAAAAAGCATAGTTTATAATTCAAATAAATCTTGTAAGCAAATGAGAAGGTGATTCTTATGACAAGAAAAAACTAGAGACCAAGTCCTCGTATAGTAACCATAATAGGCATGTTTGTCGAAATCCCTACCTCGCAAAAGGATTGGGAAGTCGTAGAACATATTAGAAACTTGTGATTGAATTGGTACAAGAAACGATCTGGTTTGTATTGTCTATGGAGGAACGGATACTTACTAACAGTTTTCGCCTATTCGTATTGTCAGGCTTAAAATGGTTATTAAGCTTCAGATGCCGTTTCCACGCTCACATTTAGATGTTTGTAGGGGGAGTAGTACCAAAAATTATGTAGCCTTAAATGACACATGCTCGCTCAAAACATAAACAAATAAACAACAGTTGCAGTACGGAAGCTAAACCACACCTCAAGTTGCATGTCATAAGCATTGAAAGAATCCTAACTACGGAAACAAGATTCGTTGGAATCATTTTCAGTTTAAATCAAAGCAGACGTGACAACTGTAATGAACCACTAACGTCTCCATTGAAACGCGGTCATCCCGGAACGGCACCCACCCAACAACGGGCACGCCCAAAAAACGCAGATCAAAGTTCGCTTACATAGAACTTTCTCCACGCCCTCCCAGGTTCAATTCACGCCTCTAATGAAAAAGCAATAAATCCAACGACTTTCACCGCCTCTAAATTGGAACCGACAAGGGAGAGTCAAATAAATCGTGAGAATATATTTCATTGAAATATTATCAAACATTTTATCACGAATAATATTAGAAATATTTGCACCGACGTAATTACATATCCACGTAGATGTTACAGTAGCAACTTTTATCATTTATAAATCCACACACCGGAAACATGCAAATTTAATTTATTTGAAATTTTAACAAAATTTAAATTAAATACAGGACATTCCATATATGTCATGCATGCATTCATTTGAGCAAGGTCAAAAATATGCCTAACTTGTGTCTGCTACTTAACTACAAATTATAGTCTATAATCTGATACTTATCTATAATTAACTACTCACTCAGTCAAAACTGACCAGTCACGTAACTACAGCTCCTAAGCACATCTACAATTGTATTGCTCAAATATGTTATGGGTAATTTGCTGTAAAATTGCAGTATATATTTGAGGGAGATGTAAAAACTTTGATTATTCTCCCTACGTACATGAAACATGGAGATTCCGGCGGGACCGCTCGAAAAAGTTACAGAAACGTCCAGCATGAGAATGGGAAGAAACAGGCTGATTCTTCGATCATATCATGCTTTGTGACGTTCAATTCTATATGTTTTAAAAAAGTGGCACATAGCAATACATATTTGCTGCGATGAAAAATGGTTCACTGCGTTTGTATTACCAAGACTACAGGTTTATGTACGAGCGGACGGCAAGGGGTAATGTATTACACCATGTAATACAATTATGACTCTGAAATATGGGAATAATAACAATGTGACAAACAGAGTTTTTTGAACTCCTCCCATTATGTCCTGCAAAATTACTACCAATTTGTACAGAGTTTAACCAAAAAGTACACCAAGAAGCTCATCCCGTCATTGAAATGAGTAAAGTTTACACACACAGATTTGTAATTATTCTAAAAGTACGGTTTGAATTAAGCTACAATAGAAATGCAGATACAAATGTAAACGGCGTCAACTGCTGCAGCAATAATTTTACCGCGATAGTTGCAGACCTTCTGTTACCTGAGATCTAAAGGAACCAATAGTCACTCGCATTGTACAAAAGAAGTACCTTTATTACTTTAAATATTGGAGCTTAAATGTGTTGTGACCTCTTACGAATAATTACCAGTTGTCAAATGATAGCCCTGTATTATGTTGTTTGCAAACTCAAAGAGACTAAGATAATGAAAATTTTCCAACTGTTAATATGGTGAATTTAGATGTGTAAGCAGGCATTGGAATTATTACATGATTACCCCAAGCTCGAGTAGTTTCAGTAATCTTTTCTAAAATTTTAACTGCTACGTGTGTCGGAAATTCGCTTTGTTTTCTTCGTTTGAAGGTTCTTATTGCTCAACAAATTATATATTTATAGTTGGGAATCGTTATTATTCATAGAATGTCTACATTGCATTGCCGCTCATATATGTCGACTTCGAAATAAAACACTCATCTCCATGAAAAGAAGACAAGAACATTTTAGTTTTCTGGTTTTGTTATTCAGAGTGCTTGCGGAATTAAAGTATGTCGGTGTCAGCAATGTGGTCTGATTCCGGTAAACGGGAATATGCTTTTTTACATCCCAAAATATCTCGCCCCAGCTACGACATTACCATCGTAATACAGGCGGTCAATCGAAGCTAGTAGACGAGATTACCGGCTACATTACAAGCAGTTGACGTGTAGCTACGTACTTGCATGACCTCAGTTTGATGACAACGGTAAATTACGAACCGTAACCTGGGAGCAGCGACAAGCTCTAAAGGATCAGGAGTTGCTCAGTAGAAAAGATGCTCATATTGAGCGCGCGCTGGTCCGGTAATACTGTCCTTTCAATTTTGTGGTGGGACAGGTTTTGAAACTGCGGAACAATTATGGCGGTGCATTGAGACTATAGATTTAAACTGGAAAACTTTCCGACCGCCACCCAAATACATTTTGAACAACGGTCTTGTAAATAGCGAAGTACGAAGTTATTAGCAGAAATTTGAAACAAAGTCGTCGCCATAGAGACGGAACATTTTTGATACATATTATTGAAGATTATGTTTACTTAATCGAATGTTTGTGCACAATTTGTTGAAATTATTATTGGTGGCCCATATGATTGGTATGTGGAGTACAACACCACACATGCAGATTGATGATAATACAAAGGAAATATTAAATGGTCGAAAAAAAATTCAAATTGTCAGACGCCAGTGTTATTTTCAATGGACGGTAATTCATCTTGGAAATATAGCACCTTCACAAAACGTTACCAGCCATCACAATGGTATCGCCTTATGTATCCTGTCAGACTAATGCATGTAAACAAATGTAAGTTTATGTCGATTTTATTATTATTTTGAAATTTGTCAAAATATATAATCGTCATTATGGGAATTTATCAAAAAAATGCCGCTCATCTATGTCCATGATCGGATGCCCCTGTAATATCCCATATTTGCCGTTCTTGGTGATTTCGCCTGGGAATCATTGGAGTAGTCAATGGTCATAGAAAACCATGTTGCTGTGCAATCTTACTTATTTGAAGAACGGATGAGTTGACAAATAAAAGACAACTGAATATGCAAATCATATTACTGCATGTACCTCAACAGTATAACAAATTGATAGAAATATTGTGCTCCCAATTTTTAGTTTTCATATACTTGCATCATTTCCTATTATCCTACAACACATTTAACAGGTGATACATTTGATACCTTTCATGCAGCACTGGTGTTTATATATATTCATAGCTCATATATTTTAGATAATTATTCTATGACGAAACTTTGGGACGCGTTAGTATGTCGGCCATAATGTGCGCTTGTACATTTTTTACTATTGAACATTAGCTGTCCTGGCAGTTATATCAGGATTCATATTGTACTTTCGACCGATCATCGCAAGACAACTGCCCACGCAATCAGAACGTCGTCTATACCGAACTGTTATTTACTGTGTAAGTTTTCCTAAACTATTTAGCTAGCAGTTAATTTTAAATTCTCACAAGACTCACTGTTCGTATCTCAGGACTGGTAAAAATAAAAGCTAAGTATGTTTCTTGGCGGTGGTGCTAACGCAGTTCGCTAATTTCATGTTTAAAAATGCCTATTTTGTATAACGACGGGCCAAATATCGAGTTATTTTTTAAAATAAAACGCTTTTTATTTAAACACAATTAAACCCAAAAATTACTAATTATTAGAGAGATGTTGCACTAAAGAAACTACAATTAACAATATTCTAGAGAGATACTTCAATCGACAAAAACTTAAACTTAAATATTGCTGTGCTGCAGCTATAGTTCTTCTCAACTTGAAAAAATAAGAGTCTCGTCTTATTGTCCGTTGATTGTGGTGAAAGGCAATTGCTCATTACCTTTCCGCCGACCATGCGAACCTTAAAATTTGGTGGGGTCTCACCATGCCCCATGCACACAATCATATAAAATACATTCCCATTTCTTACACGAACTATTTAATACGTCACAATAAACTGCCAGTAGAATTCATGCGACTAATATTTGCAACTCCACGATGTCCGCAAATTATATAGCGTAGCATTTTGGAGATAGTAACATTAGCAAAACGCCACCGAAATGCATTTAGAACTGCGATCACGGAAATTTTCCGATAAGAAGTATTAACAAAATGTAAGTTTCAGCGCTTATATATGGGGACTACGACTACCAATTCCGGTGGAAGCTCTACCGCTTCTGTATGCCCTACCGCTATAAGTTCGACAGTGGAAATGCCTACCAGCATGTAATACTGTTTCACACAATATATTTGCATTTATGTAACTCCAGGATTGCGTACACTTCCAATAAGCAATCGCAAAATTGTGAGTGATTTGAATTTATTACAGTATAAGTGTGTCTCTGAATCATCAACGACAACTGGAGCTCAATGTGTCCCAACTAGCCATGTTTACTTCCTTTCATATATACAGATGAAAACATAAAAAAATCTCGTATATATTTATTGTCCCCTATCCAAGATCACGTTATAAGTAGAGCAGCTAAAAAATGCCCTGATCATATTTTCACTTTACCTTTCAATGCCGAATACCGGATCAACAACCAAAGATATAATGGGAGCCAGGTAAAAATGAAGATAACAGACATGTTTGCTCCTCTACACACAGCGAAAATCAACTGGTGCCTATTTCGGAATAATGAGCTCGATGAGCTCTATCTGAGATCAACTCCAACATCGGAACCTACATTCATCCATATGGAGCGAATACAACCACATAATCACTACTCTATGATGACCTTCATAGCAGTGTTGAAAAGAAGCATGGACTGGAATACATTAAACAGTTTCGGCTATCAGGGATTAAGATCCCGATACCACAAATTTATATGGCCGCACATCCACCAGTTATAAAATAGACACCTCATGACATGAATTAATATATCCGGTTTGTAGATACAGGAAGTCATGACATTCAAGAGATTGACAACTTCGTTTTCAAACATGTCGCCGCACTTACCAAACACAGACCCAGTAAGAAAACGAGTTTGGTTGAATACTCTGTCTCCAATAACGAGAAAATGGAGATTTCACGCATTTTGCTTTATAAGGATTCTGGAGAGAGAAATTGTAAACTGAGTCAGTGGAGACCTACCTGGGAATCCATCGAAATAGATAATAATGTAGCGTATTGCAACATTTCAATATTAATGCCGAGAAAATTATCGAAATTATCAAGGTGACTTAAACCATACAGTTTTAATCCTTTACATCGTTTTACACACTTGGAAAAGATACATGAACAAAATCCACCATGAAAAGCTTCACCGGCTTGATTCTGTAAGAACACGAGCCAATTATCGTAAATATGCAAACCTGAAATGTGCCATTGCTTTTTCACAATAGTGTATTGCAGTTTTCTCCTATGCCCAAAATTCAAATCTTAATCAATATGCATCTACAGGATCGGAATGCCAATAATTATGTCACGGAATGTAATAAAAATGTTGCAAGTTCAAAAAGTTATGAACAACATTGAATCCAGTTCTGACAATCGGAATGTAATCGCCCAACTTGGTACGCATAACAAATAAATTTTCTGTGTGGACCATCACAGCCACTAACTCCTATTTCGACAAAGAAATCCGAAGGCAGTCATTGTCGCTGTCCCGATCAGTTTTTTTAGCTGGAACACAACAATGCATTAATGTGCTAGCGTGACAAAATGCCACATTCTATGCTGGTCACCATGACTATTGGATTAATTTATGGGCATGCGGACGGAACCAGTAACGGAGTCCGATACATAACAAACTGATGCAACGCTAACTTTATGGATTGTAATTTTACAACAGGGCTTTCAGTAGAAAGCTATTTGGATAAAAACAACTCAAGCTTCATCAAGATATGTGGCTGGACTAGCAAATCCTTGGAATGATAGCAAATATTAATTGCGCAGACAAATCAATTAAACAAGACAACATGAAGGGACGAGACGACAAGCAGAACAAATACTACTTCCGCGCAGCATCACAGCATGACTATTCAGCAGATTATTCATAACACGTTATCATAAGTCTAAATGCAAACTAACGCTTCATAGTGAACCAGTTTTGCAATCGGTGATGTATGAGCATAATATTATTTACAGTATAATAAAATGTTTTCGATAAACTAAAATATTGGTACTTTGAAACAATTCAGAGTAGGGTAGAACATGTATTAACGTTTTTAATTTTTTATAAGTTGAATTTGCCTAAACATTCGTGATCAAATTAACTAGCAATTCATTTCGTATAGGAAATCAACAATCTTTAACCCACGAGCATTCCATTGAAAAAATGGCAATTGACCGGCAAGTTTGAAGGACATAATCGTTTCATGGCGTCGATATTGTCTGTAGTCTCATGAAATGGTAGGAACACAAGAACCGAAATGCTTAAAATGTCTTCAACTGAAATTCCGGAGAATCACATGAACATAGTGCTTGGATTTTCGCCGTCGAGAGTAATTCTAACCTGCGCAAAATTATCATAAGAAACTTGACTGGCATAAATACACTGTTCTAACGTAGAAATCGACCTTCAAGTCTTTAATTTACCATGTTTATACATTTAAAACTTATGTATGTTTCTGTAAATGCAATGTATCATACTGTGATCAAACGCATATTGTCGTAAGATGTAAAGCGCAATGTAGACAATCGCCGGTGGAAACAGATTTTAAGTGTGAATTCTCAAAACAGTTACATCATGTAATGAAATTATTGGAAAGGAAGTATGAAATTATTACCATGTTCACATGCAGTAGCTCAATTGCGATCTTGATGTATTTTCACCAGTAATAATTACGTATTGTCGGTCAATGCACAAGTCCCCTAAATTATCACGACTCGACCGTGTTCCGTAATTTTACTGTTCCAATGTAGGAATGGCAAATTTTCATGGAAGACCATGTGATCAGGATTTGTATTTACGATACCAAGAGGATCATGGTTTATCGTCAACACTGTGTATATAGGTAAATCAGAATCAAAAACATTTTTAATCCCATTTAATAACAAAGGAAGATTTTATCATTACTTTGCTAATTTTAATCTACTCATTGCGAGTAATTAGCACGAAACCTGGATAATTGTGGCAGCTTGCAGTAGAAATCGGCTTTCCCCTTTATTTAATTTAATTTAATTTAATTTATTCAATTCTCAATTCACATCATTATTACGTTACAAGAATATATGATAATTCAGTATCCTAAAACATAGGTTATTACACTGAACTATTTAAGGCATAATTTTGTGTCCAACAATCAATTTACATACAAGAAGACTTAATATACAAAAACAACAGTAAACCGTGTACGGAAAAACTCCAAGCGAAGACAAGAGCTTGTACGGGATAAAAATTACATGTTGAATGGGAGAAAAAAACCGTACATAATTCAAGTTAAAATACTTTCATATACGATAAAACACTGATACATTGTCAACAAATATAATTATATCTGTAATATTACTCCATCAATATTCTATGTTAGCACATTAGATTCATCACTAGACATGAATTTTCTTAGTCGATTCTTAAACGACGATATAGAGTCAGCATTTTTCACATTATCAGGTAAACTGTTCCAGTATCTTACTGCCCTAACCGAAAACATTTGCTCTCCCATGAAGCTACGGATTTTTGTATCACAGCGTGCATTACTACTACCTCTAGTCTGATAATCGTGTATTGCATTGTTCGGCAGGAAAAGCTCCGAAAAGAAAGGGATGCATTGCATTTTGTAAATTTTGTAGAATAGCACTAAACTTCGATATATGCACAATTTCTTGGGGAATAACCAGTTGAGATCTCTAGCAATGGCATCAGCCACTTTGTCAAATTTCCTAATTCCAAGTATTAGTCTACCAAGTGCTCTTATAACCTTTTCTGCGTTCCTTACTATTTTTGAATTGGTTGCTCCCCAAACCGCGCACATGTACTGCACAATACTCAACACAAGGGCCTGGCCCACCAGCTTAAGATTATTCCTTGATATCAAATGACGAATGTGATACAAAGCCCTAATTCTGATATAACATACCTTAGACAACTGTTCTAAGTGCAAATCAAACTTTAGACATGGGTCAAGATAAAGACCAAGACATTTCAAGAATTTAGAGTTACCTATATTACAACCGTCGATTGAGAAGGAAAAATTTGATACTCTGTTCTGGATCTTCGGAGAACTGAAAGTCATCATTTTAGTTTTTTCCACATTTTGAGTGAGACCGTTGTCAGTCAAATATTTGCAAATACAGTGCATCGCATTCTCAATATTCTTCCGTAAGGAATCTAACTCATTAGTTTTCCCCACAAAAAGAAAGTTACTATCATCCGCAAAGATTATTGCACATTCAGCCGGAATGCATTGAGGAAGGTCATTCAAATATAGAGAAAAAAGTAAACCGGCCAATACACTCCCAGCAGGAACTCCTATCAACGTCTTTGCATACCTAGACCTCTTTCCGCCTACGTCAACAAATTGGTAACGCTCACTGAGATACGATGCTAACCATTTAATGCTAATTGAAAATTGTCGCCCTAATTTGTACAATAATAGAGACTGGGCACACTGTCAAAGGCTTTCCTGAGGTCGATAGAGATGGCCACACAAATATTGCCATTATTGATTGTTGTACGAATAAAATCGGTCATGCCTATCATAGCCAGTTCTGTCGAATGGAACTTACGGAAACCAAACTGTGAGTTAGATAACATATTATTCTCAGAAATATACTTGGATAGCCTGTTGAAATAGACTCTTTCCATTAAAAGTAACAAAATTGGGTTTAGAGCAATCGGACGAAATTGGTCTGGCTGACAAGCGTTATCAATTTTAGGAACGGGAACTATGCGGCTCACTTTCAATATATCAGGTATTTTGCCTGATGAGAATGACGAGCTAATAAATGATACTATCATCTCACAGAATGCCGGTATAGGAAGTAGTACGTTAAAGGTATGTCTACTATGACCAGTAGAATCCATTATCCTACTATTCTTATTTTTGAAATCTCGCCAAGCAATATAAACATCGCTAGTTGACACACTGTTGACACAAAATGAAGCCGTCGTGTTTTCATTGTAAACAAAGCCGTTCATGGTGTCCATGATCGTACTACCTGGCTGGAACCCCATTGCAATATAATACGAGTTCAATTCGTTACAGTCAATATCACTATTTAGCCTACACTCTCGTTTGAATTTTAAATTCATTTTGGTAATTGCGGACCAAACTCCTTTATCGGTGCATACGTTATCATAGTAATGACGATGGTCGTCAGTCAAAGATTTGTTTAGTGACCTAGTGTATTCTTTGATTTTTAACCTTGAGAACTCATCACCCAACAAACGAAATCTTCTAATATAATACTGCTTTATCTTACTCATCCTCTTGGTTTTGTCAGATATATGCCACTCCCTGTCCTCTCTTATCCTAATTTGTTTCGTCGGCATATGCTTGATAAAAAGCTGCGCCACCTCATTCTCGATTAAAGACATGATATTATCTATATTATTACTCGATCTGTCATTACAAATATCATTTATTGACTTGACAAGCCCTGTCCAGTCAGCTAACTTTCTGTCCGGGATATGTACCACTTTATATGGTTTGTCCTTTTCAACCTTACACAATAATTTAAAACGTACAAGCAAATGATCGGAAATGTTAGCGTCGCTAACTGTTACATTACTCACTCGTTTTGAACTTGGTGAGTCACAGATTACAACATCGAGCAAGCTTTCTCCTCTTGTGGGTTGGTTTACTAACTGCTCAAAATTAAACCGTGATAATAAACAAATTTCATAACATGTTAGTACCATACACGTATACTTAAAACCGTGTGACTAATAAAATAGTAGGTGTCACTGTTGCATCTAAATCAACATGAAATGCTACAAACTATAAATGGCGCATTCGAATATTTTTTTGTACAGCGTTGAATTCAAGTTGTAGGTAATTAGGAATATGAGACAAAGCTCCATATTCCTAGTTAAAAGGAAAGTGGGCCCATGCCAGACAACAAAGTGGCCTGACCTGTTTTGTAGTTCTCGTTAACCTTGGTAAGGTCATGTTCGATGTCTCCGAAAATACGACAAAGATTTCTCTAAATTAAGCGTGTTACCATTTACAAGACAAAAATTATCTGACAGTTTTAGATCTTACATTTGTTTGAAATAATAATGTAAGTCATCAGAATGATGAATATTGGAAAACCAAATTAAAGTCTAGCGACCTGCAAATGCCTTACTATTACCCATATTCCAGCGTTTATGCTCATCTCCACATTTCTTCGTACCTGCACCCAATAATGTCTAGGGAAAAGCCTGTCGCAGTGATGTCATCCGATATTGAGCTAGTGATAGGAATATTGCTGTAAAAGGTAACCATGGTAACCAGAGCCGCGAGATGTAACATGAACAACAACGATACCTATTACTGTGAACCTTTACGCGCACCTACTACTAGAAGTTGCATAACAATTAAAGAATTGTCGTTAATTAGTCACACTATTTGTTAATTTTTTTAATATTAGCATAGCAACGAAAATGAAATGAATGGTCATATTTACTTAATCAATACGCAATAAATCTATACTTTAGGTTTAGACAAATTTCATTAGTCCAGCAACATCATCGCACTGATATGAGTGGACCAGCTCATAAGTATTATATCCCAAGTCTCATTGGAAGGATAATTGTTTCCACGGAGTTTAAGGATTATGCTTTCTGTAAACGCTGTTGTTTTTTGCATATGTTTAGCTTTCATATCTGCTACTCAGTCAACAAACTGGTTGAAATTGTCCTTTATAAAATATGGGAACAAAATAATTGTAACTATAAAGTAATCATCGTATACAAAAAAGTAAGCGAAAATACTCATAATGCAACTTCAGTATACAGGAATTCGATCGTTATATATATTATAGTCAACACCAATCAACTGTTGACCCAAGGAGAAACAGTTTGTATTATTATTTGCGGAAACGTGTAACCGTACAGAGAATCATACATTGAATCCCTTGTCATTTATTATAACGAAAATGTTGCAATCTAAATATTTTAATTGTCAGATGAAATAAACCTCTACTTCAATATCTTGAATCCAAACGGTTTAATAACCTAAGTTTGAACTTCCAATGTGTGATTATGGAAAATGGATTTAATACCCTTCCCGTACGAGCCCTTGCGGAGAGTTTTTACAAACTTAGCAATGCTCAATTAATCAGTTATCAAGTGTGTATAGCTGCGCCCATTTTTTAATGCACTCATTCTGATATGCACATAACTGGCATATGTGACAAGGATAAAACAATAGGGTTATGACATTAAGCTTCAATTGTCATATCTAAACCAACATGTGTAACATTGATTATTTTGGAACTTTTTTATTCCGTACACTTTGTTCAAGTAAATTGCAATACATCAGTCATTTACCTCTAAATGTAAACTAACGGCTAATATTTATTCATTCTTGCTATCGGCAATATATTCCTCTGTGATGAACATGAGTGATCCTTATTTTTTCTCTGGCAATAAATATTGACCAAGCGTGCTCAAATCTGGGTGCCATTGTCATCACGCTTGAAAGCCCAGGATACCACCGGAAGTCAATAACCACCATCGCCATGGCTGATGAATATGTCTAAAGGAAACCCCCATTCGATCAATCTAATCGCTGGTGCCTGGAAGGCGGTTGCCGTAAGCCGGTCTTGTTGTGTTCCATTCACTCGCGGCCACTAAATGTGTTGGGTTCGCATACTCATTACGCCGACCAGAACTAACACTACACGAAAATACTTTGAAGATATTCGGATAGAAAAATCGACTTTTTTTCAGTTGGAAAATTTCAGAAAAAAAACTGGCGTCAGAACAAAGGATTTATGTCCAATTCAGTTCCCATGTGGCAGCAGTGGCTATATTTTATATGCTTGCATAATAATTATATGTTTTCTTGTAAAAAGTTCAATTCCAACCTTAACATTTAATATCAATTTGGGAGTGGCTTTGCTTCCTTGGTATGAATGTATCAATACAGGACATTTGTAACAGCACATTGCGTAGTCAAATTTCAGTATCTACATTGCACGGAAGAGGTCAACTACAACACCGTTACAATTGTCGTAATGACTTTCTAGATGTAAGAGCTGACAATGTTTCCCGAAATCCTTCTTTTTAACTTTTGAACCACTATAACAATGTTACGTCCCGCTGTGATACGGACGTTATTACACATCCAATTATCGCAGAACTAAAATGACTACAGTGGAGCAAGTTTGAGTGCCTGACTCAAATTGTTTGAGGCATGTCGCCCTTATTCTAAATAAATTGGGGTAAATTAGCATTTACTAGCCCTGACCTTAGGTTAGTTCCAGACATGCCAACGGAGTAGTTGGTAACATAAAACCCACTCAATGTTAATCCGCCAATTTTGAACGGATATACACGGCAACTCGTGCTCGTCACCTAAGAGTTTCCATTTACCTGAAGTATGAAGGTCCGAAAAAAGTTGCCCTGCTCTGTTATATAACTCGGACCTCTATAAAGTAGTATAGTGAAAACGTTTCTTATACGCAAATACGATATTATTGGATATTAGCAGCAAAGCAATTCAAGTGCGTTTTAATGTTTGCCCAACACTCAATCATTTTACAATCAGTGTAAAATCTAAAATAACCAATTTTAATTGATATTATGCATAACATATGAGATTAAAAATATTTTTTTACAAGCAAAGTAATAAAGCATTGCACGCTAGAATCAAGCAAATAGAGGAAAACGAAATGTTAGGAACTTTAAGAAATATTTGCGCTGGCAAAGCGTTAATCTGATGATGCTGCTGCCGTCTCTAGTTGATTAAAAGGTTCAAGGAGGATTGCAAATTAGAACTATTTCTTACATTATCTTAAAATTAAGTGCACGTAATTAAACTTAAGCTAAAATACAAGGAAAATATATAATTATCTGTTTGTTGACCACTACGGCTGCTAGTTAGTTCGATGTGGGGTCCCTGGAAGTAGATCCAGAATATTTTGCAAGAGGGGATGATGTGTCTTAAATCTGGGTAAAATGAAACAAATAGGCTACAATTAAATTCCGATCCGATCACAACAAGTTCAAAATCATTTGTGTAACTGGTCAAATGTGCTTCTTGTACCTTTGCTCATAAAACCAATAAATTCGAGAAGAATTCGAAATTGTTGCAATGGGAGGAAGCATCTTGCATCGAGGAATTGGGAGTTTATTGATTTCCAGACCCGGTACGTTCCTGTAGCCCGTTCCTGACTGGAGTAGGGTTCTGTCAAAGTTTAGCCCACTTCTTGTCCCTGCGATTCAAGAAGAAAGCAAATTCATACATTTTTATTTTGGAAATGAATAGTATACCGAAAACATATAGAAGCAAAGTTTTCAAATTATTCAAGGAATCAGAAAGAAAGGGATGAAGTAAATAAGTTTAAGTGGATACGTTAGTACATATATTTGGAATGAATTGATTCAATTCAATTGAATGGATTTCATATACTTATTATATATGAGTAGCAACCGCATACACTTCTTTTTTCTGAAATATATTCGGCATTAGCTAGTGTGTCCCTAATTGGCGAATAGAGTAACTGACTGGTCATCACATCGTTCAAATGTGCCGAAATGCCGAAGCAGGATTTAAGTACATATTAAAATATATTATGCACTTCACTGTGGACCCATCCAAATCACCCATTTTCCTCTGTCGCAGGTTCATGACGATAAATGCTTGATAAACATGCTCTTTAGATGAAGGATTTTTTAAACTAACATAATTGCTGAGCTACTTGACAATTTCCAAAAATAATAATTTTTATCGCCGCTCGCTATGCAGTAATAAGCTAGATATTTAGCAGATGGGTGGTACTAAAAATAAATGCTGCGCTTAATGACATAATCTTTTTTAAACAGTGTGTTTCTGTGTGCTTGTGGTCCGATAGCTATTCACTAAAATATTTCGCCTGACAAAAGTTCTCGCGTCAGTCTTATCGCCATCACCATCACTTTTGCAGCAACATGAATAAGTGTTTTAGGCATTCATCGTTTCCGATTGCAAGCAAACAAAGTCATTTGTTAATACAAGCAGTATTTACTTACTTTTGAACACACATGTTCATATACAGCAAAAAGTACTGTTTCATAATGTACTCATATCTTTACGAGAGTTTACAAAGTAGTAAGAGAGATTTGTCAGTGATGTTTTTGCAACGTGAGCAAACAATATTTCCCAGTGATCAAGTTGATTTTAGTCAACTGTAAACTGCACCATTTGATGTTACGTCAAATGACTCGAAGTTTCTTTTAATAGTCTTGCTGAGAAAGCAAAATTATGTCTTGTTCATCCAGTGTGTATATTTTAGCTAACTCATCGCAATCCTTTCTCAATGGAGTATTGTGCTATTGATTCAAATACAACTCTGTCATCTGAATAAATGCCCAGTAGTTAATAACACACATTTGACCTTATCGTATTTCTATAACACTTTTAGTCGCTTTACTAATGCGAGATTTCGCCACATGGATAATGAATGTAATATGACGCTCTTATGTGTTTTTTCTCAAATCTGATTGTGAGAACATGTATGTCCAGTTATCCACAAAACACACAGGATGTAGTAAAAATAATAACCTGTTTTTATGAGATTTGGAAAATCTTTACCCAGAAATACTAGCCGTCCATAGAAAGCTAAATTACTATTAGTAATAAATAAGGACTCTTCTTTAGAGCGCTTGTAATTGCGCCTGTATGGTCTAGAGTTTCTGGTAAAGACATCAGAGATGAAGTACATTATATCATGTGATCAACAGCTTTTTGTAGGGTATCAAGCGTTGAAAAATTTTGGCTGCACAAATCTCCAAAATATTGGAATACTTTCGCTGCAGTCACACTCTGATTGGGCGAACAAAATAAAATAATTACAGAGAAAGAGAGCTTACATCATAAAAGCCATAAAACTACTAGCAATGTAATCTCAACGAAACTCTCAGTTTTATTACTTTGTTGGCTTGGTCAAACAATTTACCACTTCATGTCAAAAGTATAGTCATTATACTGATGACTGCCATTACAGAGTTTCAGGTCGCATTAATGAGAAAGGGCACTGTATTATTAATTCCGCTTTATCGTATTGATAATTTAATGCAAAATTTCGGGAAAATTTGTAATGGCATATATGCCGTTTACATGTTTTTTCTATAGAATATTGTGTGAAGAAAGGTTGAAATATTATACATTTCCTGTTCCATGTAAGTTGGAAGATGCGATAAAAGAAATGTCCAGACTACACAACTTGAGCTTTGCCTGATACAGTAGCAACAACTAATATCAACACATAATACAATGAATTGATTATTGTCGGGATGCTCAAATTACTTTAGACAGCGGTATAACCTTGACGATATTTTGTCATTTTCTTTCATCTTTAAATTCATCATTCTTTAAAGGAACATTGGCCAAAGCAAGGTTGATAATTACAAATTCTGGCAGTGCGCAACATTAAAATTAACTATCAATAAAATGTAGGGATAATGAAACTGATTACATTTCTAAATGTTAAGTTCTTGATGTGCTCTTTGGCTTGTCGTTGGTGCATCAACATGCTAGCAGTATACGTAATAACTATTTTGAGGTTTCAAAATACCTTGGAGAGAGGAAAATATTCAATTTGACGAATTTGCTTACCATACTTGAAATGAGTCTGTCGTACAGCAGCAGCATCATGTATGAAAATATTGCTGAACGGCCTGTTCGGTAAGGAAAATTTCAGAGTTCACTCCTGCTTGCATTGGAAAACGGGCGACGCATCATCTTCTGAAGTCGTCCTAAGCATTTATTCTGATGTTGTGACCTGAAAAACAAAAATTGTAGTTTACCATCAACTAATTATTTTGTTTATATGATACCTTCTCCATGAAAATTTCAATGCATTGACTTAACATCTTTAGATCTATTTATTACTTATTGTTTACTTGACCTAATGATTACATAATATGCAGCTCAAATTGAAAGGTTCCAGTTCTCACTGGATTGAAGCATAAACGCAGTATATATTTTATTATGTACCTGAACGTAATGACGAACAGCGCACCTAGCAAATATGATAAATGTATCTGCCGGAAGATCTCATTTGATCATGTAAGCGATAATGCCATATAAATGGGGAATATGAGACAAAAAAAACTGTGGAGAATGTTTTGTGGAACGTCACGTTTGCAAACTTAAATTGACTTCTGTCGCTTATGTAAATTTAGGTTGAAATGATGGAAATGTAAATCATTCGACTTTCTCCCGAAAATTCATATTGTAATAACTAAATACCTTTATGCTTCTCGTCAAACTTATTTGATCAGTGTATCACATTTACATTTTTTTTACTTTCCTAAAGCCGATTTTAAACAACGATAATGAAGTTTTCTCTTAAGCGAGGAAAGCTGAGATTATAAATGCCTGTCAGTTGGCAGCAGATGCCACACTTATGCTACCTGAAAGATGAGAAACTTCTTGGTAATGAAATAACTCCATAACTTTTTTTTCCTCTCACCTGTCCTATTCCTCAATTAAAACCGATCAGAAATACCACTTATACTTGTATTTCTTTATATTTAAATGAGCAACTAACTTAGCTATATTTATATGCTCTATTGCCTGAACGCGCTAAATGATAACTTCCATAATCCATTTCGCTTGATGGAAGCAAAAAAGCTCGCTTTTGAAGCGATATAAAACTACTTGAAATACATTTTTCCTCAAATAGCAAATGTAATTAACTGTATAATTTTGTGACATAGCGTCTTACCTTGTAATTAGTTCTGTAAGATGGTGGAGCAGATACACCCACTACAACTTTGCCGACGGAATCAGCATCCAGCAGATACTAGTTTGAAGACAAACGGAAACTTCGTTAAAAGATTACCTACTTTTCTTTTAAAAACGACTCGTTGTGAAACATTTTTCATACGTTTCATCTAAATCAAAACTATGTCGCTCACAAAAAACCAATACTATTTTATAGGTTTGCAATGAACAAGGATACGAAAAGACTGACTTCACTTTATTTTACTAGGATCCATATCTGATGCGATTAACTTATTGTAATCCACTTGCAGGAGCTACAGTTTGGAAACTACTAGTCACCTCAACGATCCATCGTCGACTGGGCTGAACGACAACCTGAGCTAAATGCGGTGGTGGGTTGGCTGGCTAGATAACTTGGGATGTGTAAGCGTACAAATGCGAGCGTATTCGGATGCATATATGCCACCTTACAAACTCCTCTAAAACAAGCTCTGAGCAATTCCAATACGGATGGAGTACATTAAGATATGGGCTTGTTATATATCTTGTCGCTTTTTTCTATAGTTTGTCCTGCAGATGAACTTCCACTACCATATACCTAACCATCCCTTATTCCGTAAAGCACACGCATTTTGACTGTTTACCAGCGGCAATCTTTGAGTCGTAAATTATTTGAATTAGTAATTTTATGAGAATCTATTCGCTCCAACAGTACAGTAACTTATTTAACTCATCAGCATAATCTTTGACATAATCTGGTCAAATCAAACCAACGGGTTTTCATTACTCTGTGGTGAGTCTGTATGTTTAGAAGTCATTGGGACGTAATATATTTACGTTTACATTTTCATGCATTGATGTATGAAGACGAATTGTTACATAGTTTGTAGGGCAGCTGACTCCAGATGCTTGATGGAAATATGCCTGCAAATAAAACGTCCGGTTAAATGATTGGAAAACATGTGCACATATTTTCTGGTTCCATATTTTTAATGTCAAATTCATGTAGTAAATGAATGCGACATGTTGCCATTAAATTCGGTTGGTGGGAAGAGGAGATTAATTTATTTTAAACTTAACAGCTGCATAATAAAATACAATCAAAATACAAAGTACATGTTTGTGTCATTGATTCATATTATTAATTTACCATATTTAACATTATGGTGTGTAGAATAATTTTTCGTGTTAAGAGAACCGTGGAATTATTTGTAAGGAAGCAAATATTTCTCTACACAATGTAACTTTATTTAATCGATCCAGCAGCTTTCTTCTTGTATCCGGTAATTAATACTAAATTGTAATTAAGCGGCAGTATAGACAATTAAAACTAAACATGAAATAATACGAGTCAACAAACCAAATGCGTTACCTGTAAGTTTTAACTGGCATACAGCACATGCAATGAACACATTTAAAATTTCTTAACATTTGCAAAGCTTTTGTCTCATCGTTTGGATCCCTATCCTGTCATTTAGCATGCAATGAACTCATGATGCTTAACATGAGAGCGTCCTATAATAATAATCACATACATTGTAACCTTACATATATAGGACTACGCGAAAAACAAACAAAATCCATAATTGGATCTGAAATACAATTCTTGTAAAACTGGAATGAATTACATGCACATAATATCTAGCAATATTGTGCTCATGAGAACAAATGTACTTTGGTTATCATTTATTTGATCACGTAATTTGAGAACACGGTTTTTGTGGTTCCGACTGCAGCGATATTCTTATATTTAGCGGGAAGCGGCCTATTTACTATTTTAAATCACTTACATTGTGATCGTAATATAATAAGACTTCCACATAAAAACTTCTACAGCTGTTATAATTGCTTCCAGAGAATTAGTAATACACAAAAGTTTATTTAAGGAAATAACACAAGAAACTACAGGATATCAATGAAAAAAAAACCGTCCGACCACAAATTCCACACAAGCGTCGGAAAATCATGAAGGAACGTTACTGTTTTCATTGTCACTGAAACGAGACCATTAGTAGACTTTGCTGCACTTGCATAAATACCCGCTTAACCTGGACAAGAAATATAAATCATGCAGTGGACTCGTGGCAAATGCACGTAAAATGTTACTTTGTGCAACATAAACTCATGAAATTGTCCAAGTGGTCACTATAAACATTTGTGTGATTCATAGGGATGGTATCGATATTACCGCTTTATGGCTGATGCATATTTGATGGTACACATGAAATTATATGCCCCTTGGATAATACAGTATTTATTAGGTAGAAAATCTAAATACATTTTTAGCCTTTCTTGTTTTTAATTCGTGGTTTCTCTTTAATTTGCGAATATATAGAATTTGATTCTAGTAGGATTCAAAGGTCAGTGCTTACTACAGGTTCGATTAGCAAGTACACCTTGCCTGCGCTACAAATGACAATCATTAATCTAGTTTGCAACTAAACAGTTATCAAAATATGAAAGCCTAGGCAACTTGTTACGAAAGACACACAAGGCTTTGTATACTGTCGAGGTCGGTGATATATTCCAGTGCGTATTAAAAAATTACGAAAGCTATTGTCGTTTACAGTTCACCAACTAGCACTCATTTTGGAGAAGAAATACATGCCATAAATACATTTACATGCCATGTACATTTTTAGGAGGATCGAATGCATAAATGTTGACTCGGTTAGGGAACAGTTACTTACAATCAAAACAGATAAGCCGTAATGTCAACAATATGTATAGAATTATATTATTTGTCTGACCATTATTGGTAAACCACAAAGTACAAGTGTTTCCCTAATACTTGAATTATATACAAGAATCACATAATATTACGGGGGTTTTGTTGGAGAGCTTTCACACTACTTCAAATTGAATTACTAAACCATCAGGCTTGATTGAGTGACATAGTGTAGGTATGTCATATTTAAGTTATGAGTCAATTAATTTGGCAATCAATTCGTCAATATCAGTTGTCAGTTCATGAGTAATGACATTGTACCATTGTAATATATTGTAAGTTGGTCAAGATAATTCCGATGACATATTATGACTAACATCGACGAACTAACCAATTTGAACGATTAAAAACAGTCAGTCGTTAACTACTTTTCTAATCTACAACCACTTCATCGTCTGTTCATTTCCCTTATCTATATATATATATACATACCCGAAAAATTAGATTAAGAACGGCAAACATAAAGCAGGCTATTAGTAGATATGAGACTATATACCGATCCGGTAGTACACTCCGTTCGGAATTGAAGGGGACAGTAGGTCAAAATGCTGTAACTTTATTACAACAGCTCCCTACAGCCCGGTAACCTGCTATCGAATACACCACTAAATGAATATTATTTGTGCCAAGTATCAAGAATTTGCACTGGCTTTTATTGGATTTGTGGGCATTTTGATATAAAATGTCCAGAAAAAGGTGTTCGGAAATAGAGGGGACAGCATACAAAATTAGTCTGAAAATGGTTGAATGTGACCAAATATGAGTTTGAATGTCATTTCATGTCTAGTTAAGTCGCAACTGAACTTTATATAGAAAATTTGGTTCAAAATTTTTGAAATCGCGAAAAGTCATTTACATGGAAAAAGTGGACCGTGGCAGTATATGGCCCGTATGGGTCACACGGCACACTCAGGCTAGACATGGTGCAGTCTAAAATAACAAGCAGGGTTCCGTTATAATATGTATGTCCACATCCAAAAGATTTCATGACGTTAAGTATCCTAGCTACTCGAAGAAACATCGGACAATCAATATTCCCGAAATTTAACACTAAAATGCACCAAAATTACAACGCCAAATAGTCGGTGCTTAGTTACTCCGCCAAGTGGTCAGAAGAGACCTGTATGTGGACATACATATTATAACGGAACCCTGCTTGTTATTTTAGACTGCACCATGTCTAGCCTGAGTGTGCCGTGTGACCCATACGGGCCATATACTGCCACGGTCCACTTTTTCCATGTAAATGACTTTTCGCGATTTCAAAAATTTTGAACCAAATTTTCTATATAAAGTTCAGTTGCGACTTAACTAGACATGAAATGACATTCAAACTCATATTTGGTCACATTCAACCATTTTCAGACTAATTTTGTATGCTGTCCCCTCTATTTCCGAACACCTTTTTCTGGACATTTTATATCAAAATGCCCACAAATCCAATAAAAGCCAGTGCAAATTCTTGATACTTGGCACAAATAATATTCATTTAGTGGTGTATTCGATAGCAGGTTACCGGGCTGTAGGGAGCTGTTGTAATAAAGTTACAGCATTTTGACCTACTGTCCCCTTCAATTCCGAACGGAGTGTATATCATTTATTTGGAAGAAAAACTAAGTACGTTGTTAGGTTTTTTTAATGAATTATTAAAAATGTAAAGTTGTATACACGACGTATTTATAGGAGCTAAACATGCTCATATTTGGACAGTGACGAACGGCATACATTCCACAATCATCCAATTGGCCAATAACCTTCTTAAATGCTACTAATTTGAATGAGTTGTAAATGTTTAAAAGAGTTGCATGTTCATCTTATTTAAATATTGAACGATAATTTAATCAGTGAAATACATGTGACTGTGCAAAGCTTGTCATATTTGAATGGATGCACACGGAAAGAACAGATTTGAGATTCTTGTTGTCTCTGCAGCATTGGACTGGTATAATTTTTTAAATGGCACCTTACGTCTTGGAACACAAACTTTGAGCAAAACAACAACAGCAGCTCTCTATTTTTGATTGCAACATTTGTACGAGGAGAGGAATGATTCATAGCATTTCATTTTGAATTACTGCTAGTTTTTACGAAATATGGGTTTGATTCGTTAATAATATTTTTCAGCTCTTCCGCTACTGGTACTCATTTCTAATAATAACTGACGTGCATTTGTACATTTATATGCGTGTCGAAATTAACTCACCTGCAATATTTACAGCTCCGCTTGAAATGATAGGATTACATGTTTTGAAAGTGTGAAAATGAACCCTGCCGGGGGACCGAATTGAACAAGTCGGATTATGGAAGCTCTCAAAGGTAGACGCCTGAGAATATAATGAAGACTAATGTCTCCGAAAGCTAAGTTTATGATTTGGGTGAGCGTAACATGAACTGCCGCATTTTCTAGCAGTGACGACAAATACGTGCTCCGCATATTTGCTTCAAAACGAATACAGCAACTATTCTCACACGCTCCCTTATCACCACCTCATAAATTTTACCACCAAATACTTTGTGTCTTTTGACGTAAATGACATTCCTTCCCAAGATTTTACATGAATCAATGGGAGTAAATATAGAAACTCCAAATGACTAATTCTTGACCACGTCTTGAATAAAAAGAAAAAAAACGAGATTCAATTTCCTGAGAAAATCTCCGTCTTCAGTTAATCATAACAAATGAATACTTCCCGGTGATTTGCTCAGGTTGAAACGAATACATAATTGCTGAAAGTTCTTTTACAGAATGGCTATATTCCATCATTAGATCCCCCAGGGGAAGGTGAATTAGATTTACTTACATGGGGTACCCCCAACGAGGCGGCCATTCCCAACACATCAAAATCATTACGTAAAACACCATCGACAATAGATAATTACAAGACTCCTGAAAATCAAAGAAGCTCTATTATGGGGCTCTAAAAGCGGAATCATTAAGTTCTGTTTACTTAATCCCACAAAAATACTTTCTAGAAACTGCGCAATGACAAATGAGAATTTGTCGACTTATTGTGGCAGATAGTACTGGATACGTGCTTAAATTGACGTATTTCAGAATGCGGAAATACTTAAATTATTTAATGGACAAACTGAATGTTATGCATGGACGAAGTATTTTTTCAAACGGTAAAAATGTCTTAGGGAAGGAATCAAATACATTTCTGATTTCCCGTTACAACTCCATTTTTCAGCGACGAAACATGTTATGTCATTTGGTAAATACCGCTATAGCAGTTAATTATTCAATATGCAAAGCTATGTCTAATGTAAGACATATGTATTGAGAAACTAAAATTACACATTGTAAACTTTGAAAATGGTTCAAACCGTTGGATGAAAATCAAATGAAACGAAGTAAACTGCATGTCAATAGTGAGCAGACTCAAAATTGCAGTAATAACTTGCATTAATGAATTTGATAATGGACTTTGCTTTCTTCATTCATTCAAATCCTGAAAAGCTAAACATACTAATATTTGGACAGCGACGAGCGACATACATTTACTAATCATCCACTTGGCCAATAACCTACTTAGGTGCTACTAATATGAATGAATGACATATATTTAAAGGAATTACATGTTCGTCGTACTAAAAAATTGAATGATGATTGAATCCGTGAAATGCTTGAGACTGTGCAAAACGTGTCACATATCAATGGGTCCACACAGATAGAACATACTTTCATACAGCTACTGGCACTAGCTTTCATAAAAATAACTGACATGCATATGTACATTTACATGCGGGTCAAAATTAAAGTACTCACAAACTATACAGCTCCGCCCAATTAAGAACCTTTTCGTCACAGAGCAATTACCAGTTTATGGCAAGCTTGTAGTGCAGCAAGTTAGAGAATCAAACACATTTTTGATATCCCTGTTTGATATATCCTCCGTAATCTTTAACAGCTATTCATTTATTACCTAATCCAACTAATCCAAATTTTGAAAATGCGAGTGAGTAACGGCATGCTAAGTATATTAACAAACTTCAGCTTAGAGAAAACTTCCTCGGCATCCCGTATTGCCACGTATGCAAGGAACTATGTGAACTTTTTCATCTCGCTAGTAACGATAAGGACATCTCAAACCCGGTAGTTGTAATTCTGTACTCTGACTACATATTTTTTTACTTTGAGGTTAAATTTAATTACTGGAAATGGTTTGTATGGCTTTTATGTTTCCTTTGGATTTTGCGGATTAAGAATGTTTTTTTCACTGATTTCAAGCCTAGTCATTCCACAATAATAAACAAGTATCGTTGGCACTAATGTCCTATCTCGAAGCTTTCAAATAGCGTCCTACTGTATCTTTTCTAATCTGAATGTAAATCGTGGCAGGGTGACAAAGTAATACTTTGTGTATCTGAGTGGTGTAAAAAATGTCAGTAAGTGCAGAAATATTCAAAACATTTACAAGTATTACATTTTGCATTAACCTGGTGCATAACTCTTTGAACATTGTCTTAACAAATCTAAAAATGACTTTTCTAACGTAAAATAGTAACTGCAATTGTCAGTAGTGTCTTTATTCATATGCATTATTACAGCTTCTGACTGAATGTAAATGTTGGAAGGGTGACAGAAGCAAGTATCAGTTTGACACATGTTCAAAAATATCACAACTCGAACAAAGCGCCGCCGTCTTTGCGAATGTAAATATATATCATGCCACATAATTGGTAAACTTGCTAGCAAGTTGAGCAGAGAATATAATCAGTTGGTATTAGTACATGTTTCCAACTGTTGATTAAATATTTGAATGTGTTGCTGTAATAGAATAGTGGACCGACATCCCTTTGATGCCGCCATTTTAATTAAGCTATAGATTACCCCTTTGAATACTGTGTTGCGAAGAATTTAAAAAAACAGAGTTCAAGATGATATGAACGATACCGGTGTAAGGGATCAATCGGTATATTCAATGAAGTACATGCAATAATAAGCAATGTGGCAGAAAAATAGGGTCACTGGTGCAAGTGGCCTTAGGACTGGTGTTGGGTGCACCTTGACAAAGGACATTTTATACATATGGCGACAATTCTCAAATAAAAACGAAAATTTTAAAATTTTGGTGAGTTTCGTAAATTTAAAATAATTTTCTACCCCAACATTATACATCAACATGGGAGTAGATTTGTCGGCATATAATTGATGTCCCATTACCTCATCATGAGCACGGCAGATAAAATGTACAACGTCATCAGAATATGACAAACAATTTTCCACAAAAAAACCCTCAGGATTTGCGCGGATGTTCCATAATTCAATAGTATGTGTCTATGAAATAGTCCTACAATCAAAACATTATACACTATCGACTGGAATAGTAAATCAAAATGTTGTCTGCGGGTACGGCGGTGTTCACAATTGCTTCGGTGAAATTAATAAGATACTGTCTTGTCGTCACGCAACATAGATGCGTATTTGCTTTAAAATGTAAGTTGAAACTATGAGCATATGCTACCATACCATCACTTAAAAGTTTTCACTTGCCATTAAGATGAGTGTTGCATGACGAAATTGACTTTCTTGACCAATATTTTGCATTAATCGAAGAAAGAAAATATATAAACGAATGCTTTGTATTTGTGCAACTTCTTGTATCAGTGCAACTTCTTATATTCGTTGGATTTGTCCTACTCTTCTGTAATAAAACTATTGCTGCCTTTAGCCACATTTCAGACCTCGAATAACAACATGACAAAAAGTGTCAAACTTATTATATAATATTAATTATATCATTAAGTACTATCCTGGTCATTAATTAACCGTCTTCAAATGACATATCATCCGATCCCTCTCTTCCCTGTGTTTGTACATGCTTATTAGTACAACTAGCTGAGAAATGGGACACTGTAGCAAATACTCGTCGCTGAGCAGTTGCATTGCTCCATTTCAAAACTTCTTGCCATACACTTTTTGACAAAATGTAACCACCTGTTATATTACTGAATGTCATCAATGCCACATGTATTGACAACAATTGGCACTTATCGTAAACCGGCAGCAATATACGCAACAAGAGCTTGTAAGAGCGTGTAATTGAAAGTACTAATGACTTAATCTTCCTTGCGCTGTGATTTCTTGCAATTATTAAATTCTTAACGATAAAAGTGTTACATCAATATCAATTATGTACGTTTTTCCCCTAAAAAAATATTTCTTTCTAATCCACGGAGAACATATACGCTTTTTACAAACCTGCCATCGTGTCATTCAAATTACGTAACAAAATAATGCAAGTGTGTTTATGAGTTTTAGTCGGTATTTGCAATGCAGTATACCTCAACTGCTGTCGTTACGTGACCGTAGAAATATTACATGAATACTTTCATAATTCTTTTCTGAGTTTCTGTAATTTACCTTAAAGGTAAGGAGAAAACTAATTACATTTTAGCATTTAGTGTCACCATCGACATTGACAGTGGCTTCAGAATCTGCAATTACATGTTTTAAAAGAGCGAAAATGAATCCGACCTTGGGACCGATTGAACAAGATATATCTGGAAGTTCACAGACGTAGAATGCTGCGAACATAACAAGTTCAACCATGTTCAATGTCAACCATTCACCAAGATATATTCAATGAGTATTAATACTTAATCCTAATAAATACCGCATACAAATTAGCAGAAGCTAATGTTACTTACATCATCTTAATTAATGGCGAGCATTTGCGGAAATGTTTCTTAAATAAAGACGAGAATGTAATTTTTTCAACCACGAAACCAGAAAGACGCAAACAATATATGAAGGAGATACGGTAGGTCCCCGCATTGGAATCTACCAAACAATTATGTTAATATCAATGTACTAAGCACCTGCCGGTTTTATTGCGTACATGCTTCATTTGTGTACCACAAATAGCAAATAATAGAAAAATAATGCGGACCTACGACATCGCAGGAAAATCAATGGATGAGAAACAACAAAGACATGTGTCTGTGTGATATATAACACATGATCAAGATGCCGAATTAAATGTGAAAGCATATCCAAACGGGCGCAGCAATCATGCTGTTATTGTTATGAAAATTTTACAAATCAGAATACTTTTAAGTACATCGTTTTCATTAGTAATTCTAATAGGTTTTTATAGAAATCTAGAAACTCATACAGCCACCTCCGTGCGAAAAAACTGAATTGAGAATAAAGCTCCGTCAATTGATAAATATCGACAAGTTAATATATCATGATGAATACATTTGAATTAAGAAATTATTTAAACTCATTTGATGCGAATGCTTATACGTTTATTTTGCATTAACTCAATTAAGTAAAATATTCGATAACGGTTTTTGCGTTATTGTAAATTCAGGGGTGGCTTCAATCTTAACAACAACATCTAACTCTGCGTTTGCGCTAAAAGATGAATTATTTTCGTTTGTGTGACTGATACAGAAAAATCGAAATACATTTCCGATTTTGCTTAATAGTTTGGTAGATTCAATATTATATGCGCACAGATGCAATTCATCCTGGTTACCAATGTGTCATAGTGTACCAGTAGATATTCTTAAACAATCAATCAATGCTAGTAAACGATAGTTAATGCCGCAGTGATCAATTAGTTAATCTTACATTGTACCGGTTTTCAATATGCAAATTGCAATAAATGCGCTCCTTTGGAGAAGTTATGCACAACTTAAAACCGAATCAGTAACAAAATGCATAATCTGTTGACTACATCTCTGGTTACATGTTGCCCTTGATCCGAGTTAATTAATAAATACTTTTTTTACTTTTTTATATCGGCTTGAGTTTTAAATTGGCAGCTTGTTAACGGTACAATGGTGTTTCATTGGTTTCAAGTCGAAAGTAATGAATGACTATTTAGCCTTTTGTAAAATATAATCACCTATTTGTTTCCAAATGAGAAGATACTATTACCACATGATGCAGTGTCACCACATAAAAGTGTTTGCTCGTAAATACTAAGAGTTCCGTGTGGCAAAAATTGCATTCTTCCCAAAGGGCAAATACAGAGATATGCATGAGAATTTATTTATATTGAATCATATATACTCATTAGTCGCAACAACCCTCTCGTAAGTTCAAGAACACATAACTTGCCACAAACTGCAAATGGTATGCAATCGACCGACACATATTTATCACTCAAAATTGGCATTGACGACAATCCCGTCTACCCCTACTCATTTGAAATTTATTTGAGACTTCTACAAATGACAACGTGTTTGTCAACACATTCTACATATATATTGGATATCCGAGCCTTAAAAATACCATATTTCCAGCATATATTTAAATATGTTTGTTACCAAACCTATGATCTTACTTTAGCTATTCGGTGGCATGTTTCCTACGCTTCAAGCTTTTACAACTGCCTCCACATTTGTCTGCATTTCAGACCACGGATGACATCATGACGCATTATTGACACACTTGATTGTATTATTAATAAATTATACCGGTAAATAATTAACTCTATTCAAATAACATATACTCTGATGCCCCTCACTTCTTTGTTTCTACTTACATATTAGTGATAGAACATGAAAGTACAAGAAGGATAAATACTCGTCGCTAAACAGTTCCATCGCTGCTATTCAAAATTTCTAATACCTACTTTATGACAAAATGTAAACACATCTTAAATTATTGAATGTTCTCAATTTCACATGCATTTACAACAATTGCCACTTATGAAATAGCGGTAATAATAACCGCGAAAAGAGCATGCAAGCGGATGTACGGGATATGAGTAACGGAAGAAGCACGGACACGACATGATTGCCTTCAAATTGTATATAAACTTCTTACTAAAAAAATATTACACCATTTGTTTATACATTTTTCGTGTAGACTGATTTAACCCAAGTTGATGATCGAAATGTAGTTCAAAAGAAATCATTTTTGGTTATTGTTATATTTTCCAGTGTAAACGAAAGATTATACATTAAAGTACTCTGTCAAATGGCAACTATATTAATTATGGCAGTCATAAACTATTAAAAAAGTATATCTTCCCCATGTACTGCATATGGAGCATGTTATTCGCTATGACAGTATATACTGGATTAATTTTTGTAACATCATATGCTGTTAAATGTTTTAAAATCGTAAAAATGAATCCGGTCTCTGACCCGAATTGAACAAGACGGATTCTGGAAGCTCACAAACATGGACACCTGAGAATGTAAAGAATTTCTTGACAACCATTGGCCGAGATATGTTCAATCAATTTTCTTTCTGAAACGTAATACATACCACATAAAAACCAACAGAAGCTAATGTCAGTTGCAACAGCTTAATTAGTGGTCAGCATTTATGAAAATGCTTCTTAAATAAAGAAGAGAATGCATTTTTTGTCCAGACACAAAACCAGAAAAACGAAGAAAAAAAGTGGTGGGGATACGGTAGGATCCTACATTGGAATCTGCCCGAAAACTTTGGTGATATCAATTTACTAATCCACATGCACACATCTACTACTCTCTAGAGCCATTCAAAGAAACATTGTTGCTGGAAGCAATGATTTCCTCAGGTATGTCCCTGTCAGGATGGTATTCTGATTCATCACAGTGGGAATATTAACTTCCAACTGTATCAACTTATGACAATATGAAACTGAATT
Organism: Sinella curviseta; assembly: GCA_004115045.4. Taxonomy (NCBI): domain Eukaryota; kingdom Metazoa; phylum Arthropoda; class Collembola; order Entomobryomorpha; family Entomobryidae; genus Sinella; species Sinella curviseta. The sequence continues at coordinate 49,179,405 of CM065489.1, read as the reverse complement.
CTAAGTTGAAAGATAGAAAAAGATAGAGCGGCTGGTATATCCCTAGCATAATTAGCTAATAGTAAACAATGAATATTAGTCGTTGAACATAAGCAAATCTAGAATAGATTCTAGAATGATGGAAGTCGTCTTTCCTTTTTTAACACTCTCTAGTTTAATCTTAATTATCCACTAAGTAGTACGACATTCCCGTGATAAATTTGATAACACAGCTAACATATAATCGCCTTGATTTATAACTTGACAGGTTGTCCACGTTTTACGGTGGTGTTTGCAACGCTTCAAGATGAAATTAAAAAGATAGTATCTTGCCGTGACAATAAATATATAATCCGTACATAAGCTTCAATACGTATACGGAAGCTATGTAAACATGCTACAGTATCCCACCTAATAACTTTGCCCATCAATTACCCTGTATCGTTTATCGTAAATGAAATCCCAAGATTTAACATTAATCACTGGGAGTAAATATTTAAACACTATCTGATTAAATATTGACTATATCTTGGATAAAAAAGTAAAACGGGATTTAATTTCCTGAGAAAGACTTTTTCTTCAGTTACCCACGACAACGACAATTACGATGAAAATTGACGTTCTATCTCAAATTAGAAATTCATTTCGCTCTCGAAGTTTTATGAAGAAGCACGGAAATTATTGCTACATTGCTTAACTTCATTTAGTTTATAAAAAAAATTCGTCGGCAGTCGGCAAATGCACAAGCAGTATGCATTGGAGAACACTTTCCAAGTTTGGTTTCCCATGGCACTGGTAAGCCCGAGAACAAGGTCGACGGAAACAACATCATCTCGGTACCAAGACATTCATGATTTACTTCAGCTCACCTGTTCCATCGCCACATGAAAATCTGCTTCTTTGAAAGAGGACTTGTTAGAAATAATTACCATGATTTTCTATCTCCATGCTTTACATTAAGCTTTAGAGAGTACGTGTAGTCAATGGACAAAATACCTGCATATATTTCGAATATGAGTTTCTATCTAGTTAACTTGACAGCATGTCTTTTTTAAGAATAATATGAAAGATTTGCAAGTACCCTAGATGCACATACACTACTATGGTAGTAAGCAAGCAAAGCGTATCAATTTCGCTTTCGAATAAATATGAAAGATTTTTTTTCAAAATGCATACATTGTTGTCTAGACCAGTTGTGAATTACAGTGTTTTAAGAAACAGTAATATCTACAGTTTGTCTCCTTCCAATAGACAAATCGATTAATATCATTTTTAGATGGAAAGCAATAAGCAGCAGATAAAGCAGATGTAAGCAATTATTAAGCAAACAGTTGGGATAATATTTCGTAGTGCTGCTGCTGCCGACTTAATGTTAAGAGAACAGGATTAATGCTAGCCATACCAATAATAATTATTCTAACTAATTAAGTAACTTAAAAGTATTAATAAATTTACAAATAGGAGAGACCAAAACTTCAATTTTCCAATTATCTGTTTGTTGTTTTCTCCGCATATTGCCTGACACTGTCACCTGCTGTCAAGGTCGACCAAACTTATGAAGACGTGTAGATAGCTCAAGCATCTAAACAAATTGAACATACATATTTTTTGTTTACAACTAAATTAATAGCATGCTTATTTATAATGGCATCGGAAAGTCGAAGTAATTGACGAATTGGATTGCATACCATTCAAAATGATTTATGGAAGCAGAAGGCAGTGCCAAGTATCCTAAGTCAGAAGTACGCCATGCATGGGTCCCACAAGTTGATGCTCTAATTGAGTAGCAGAATGTCTGGAACACACAAGACATATTTAATTGTAGAATGCACAACATGTTATGAAGCGCTTGAAATACATGCTACCTGAATTTCGACTTACTGATAAAAGTAAAGGATTTGGTAATCAGGTGTTAGAGGTTTCTATCCAATCCACGATGTACGACCGATCAATCAAGAGTAACGAACAATGTTCCCTGTAAAAATAACAATAAAGTGTTTCTTAAAATATTCATTATTTGAACACAGCGGAAAGTTCGGCACCACAGCTCTAATTGCGTTAAAAATATCTGAAGTACTTAACTTTTTATATATTCATTTGACCTTTTTACATCTATCGCAGGATTTACTGCCAGTCATAAAATTTTAATGCACATGTTGTGTAAATATATTTTTTACAAAGTGAGTGGCTAAGCTTTGCTTCCAAATATGTCCCCTGATAAATAGGTAAAAGTATAACATGTACAAAGTCGTCATGCAAAGTACGTCTTATTTATAATATTTGTATTACAACCATAACGTGTAAAAAGCTGTAGATGCGTATATAGGCGCATGTGCAAAAATTTCATCACACCATCAAATGATATAGTTCCTAGATATGTACATATACTCATAGTGCAGTTTTATGACTTACGTGCTAAAATGCTTAAGTATTAAGAGAAATGTATATGCCGGATAACCTTATGGTCTACGCCTAGACAATGTTTCACCACCACCACCACCACAGCAAACTCAACTCATTTCATTATCTGATGTGTAATGGTCGTTTCACAAAAAATGTTGACGACGCCATTCTAGTACAATGTTTGTGATAATAACTAAAACATGACATGTAATATAATCGCCTGATATCTTCAGGAGGCTTTTTATTCGCTCTCTCAGCATTATTTTTAACGCCACTTGGAAGTTGGATAAAAAAACATCTCTTATGTTTAAACAATCAGTTTCTTGATGAGAGAAGCAAAGTTCATAATATTATGTCTCTCCTTTGGTCAGACAAGTGTAACTTAATGGAAAGTAGTTCTTATCACACTTTATGGGTTTTGCTCATATTTCATGGTTTGGGTTGTGTAATGGTCAACATTGTTTGCTGATAATGATGCGATTTAAGCTACATCCTGTTTTGCACACTTATGACGTCCTTAGAGATTAGGTACACAAGTAATGAATGTTTCTGTTCATAATTTTTCCAACGCGGTCAAAAAATTAATACCTACCAAGTGCGCCGTCTTCAGTTAAAACGAAAATGTAGCTAACTAGTGCTTCAGCGAAGTATTGATTTTAATGACTGCTCGTGATTTAATGGCTTAATATGAGCAAGTACAATCATGCTAAATGCTAAGCAAAATAAATGTATCTACGTACCTTACACAATTGTAAGTTGATGCGGAAAACCATGATGAAAGGTACCAATCAATTTATGCTCCTGGAACACACTTTCTGGCTAGAGAACGCAAAGTAGAACTGGATGTTGTTGCATGTTCACTGAAAATCGCCGCGAGGTCTCCCAAAACCTGAAATATAATAGACATCACAAACATCAGAAGATTTGGACTTGAGCAGGCTGCCGAAAGAGACTAGAAATAACCAAGTGATTGTTAGTATATACAGTTGAATGTCTCCAAATTTGTAGCTAAAAGTGAAGTTGCTTTTGCTTACCTTTCAGAAATGGCCCAAGAAAGAGAAACCTCTTCAAAGCGTATTCAGAAAAGTAAATGTGTAAACCTTGCAGTCTCAATCCGGGGATTGCATTGGATAAAAAAATTCTATAAAGTAAAAATGTAGTAAATTTACATAGATAAGTAATACATCCATGATAACATTCCATCATTCATAGACTCAGCAATATCCTTAAAGATGAAATGATAAATGGTGGCCAATTTCTTATGTGTTTTTTTCTGTGTCGAAATGACACGTCCTCATATTACAGATGCTATTTACAACATGCTACCAATGAAAATGTTTGCTTAGGTATATTGCGCTAAAACTTCACCGGCTGCCGAGCACAGCAGTCTGCGAAAGGGACAAACAAAATTATTTCATAAAAACTTAGCTCAAGCAGTTGCATACGTGTTTATATTATACTGGCTTATAAAACGTTAACGAAAAAACTCTAACGTAGCTTAGGTCTTTTTGCACACGTATATTACTGCATTAGTGTAACATAAGTAACCGGAAAAGGAGGATGAGAAAAATGTTTAGCAGTTAAAATGTGTAAATGCGTCTGGCCTTTTTACATCTTGAATGAAATGATCAAGCGGACGATATAAAAGACTTGTCCATTGGCCACTCTCACTTGTCCAAAATGGTAATCCCATGAAATTAATTATTCTAAATTATTTATATTATTTCACATAACGCGTGAAATACTACCTACAATTTATTTAAAGACCCCACGAGCATTGGGATGACATTTTATTGAGATGTAACAATCACCAAGTCAATGAAGGGATGCCACCATATTTCGCAATATCATTCACACTATAGATATATATTATTATCAAATTGGTACATACTATAACACGGACGTAGAAATGAATAGGTAATATCCCGATAAACAGGATTGAAGTTTATTAGAAGTGTTTATGAAGGTTAAATATTCTTGACGGTCAATGGCTTTTGAGTGAATATGAAATGGTTACGCGAACTGGATAATGTATCACTATTCTAAAATTCCTTTCATATCAAGTATTTCCACAAATATGTATCTCGAGATATGGGATCGTATAAATGCAGATGCTGTTAGCTTACTATACATAGTTGTGATGTCATGTACTCTTATGTTCTCAGTTTTATGCAGTATATCTTTTGCTTATGCTTTGCTATGAATGAAAAGTCAAGTGAAATGAGATAGGCTACAGTTAACTCGAAATTTTTTGCAACGAAGCAAAATTGAGGTGGCAGTTTTTATGGCATGGTGAAACATGATTATGTAGCAAAACCTGGGTCACCAAATTGCTTATGTGCCGAGAAGAGCACACCACTTAATTTAATTTTAAACAAAGAATTACTTTTAGTGACCTAATTGACAAAAACAATGTTTGAGTCGAGTCGCCAGTCGTCTTAATACAAGATTAGTCATGATTACAAGAAACGCGCATAATACTCCACTGCAACTATTCAACGTCGCCATTCCCAACAATTTTCTTTTCTTATGCGTGTGTTGTACGTTTTATTATGGATTCTTGAGGAAACGTTCAGCCACTTTAGCATTAATGTTCAATGTTGTACTGTTAGCTGTTGTTATATATAAGGTTCCATGATTAAAATGACACTTGTTGGTACCCGTTGCGAAAGTCTTATTTCTGTACTACAAAAATTAGAGAACCTTTCCGATATCGCTCCTGCATCTGAGCTCACCTTGTGTGTAGTCATTTTCACGAACCTTACACGAATTGGATAAACGTGCAGTAATTAAGCATTACGGTTACGTAATACCTACTTCAAAACTGTGAGCAAGTTAATTTTCGACTCAAAGTAAATTTGAAATATAATATCATTTCCTGACGCATGACTTTTATGCGAGAATCCATGTATATACTTAATACAGTCATGTCACTTCAAACTGAGAAAAGCGTGCTGCTGTTCCATCAATAATATCTCACGTCGCCCTGATCTTGTATATTTACTGCAACTTTTATTCTTAGAACCGACGATGACGCGATACATTAAATATTATGGTTATATTCATCACTGTCAGAATATGTTAACATCTTAAAATGGTCGTCTGGTGACATTTTAAGTTTCCATTTCTTTAAGGTTTATTGCCACATGCCAGTCTGCTAAGCCGTATTACGGGAATATGTACCTATCCAATTTTCTTGTGTAAAAATGTGTCTAAATTTTGATAATTAAACTTTTATGATATGATGAAAGTTTCCGTTCTGCATGTTTATCAGAAACAGTTTTGGTATGTGTGTTTGTATATGAACGGTTACTAGACATGCTATCTGTTACATTCGGGGCCAAGTATATATGTTTTTGGGGGAATGCTTACCTCACTGGAATACTGAAACTCATTTTGTCGCGAAATAAAGCTGGATCGAGGTGAAGATGAAACGAAATTGTAATCGGCCGAGAGATGTTTTCTGCCACTTGTAGAACTGCAAATTGTTGGTTACGACCTTGAAATCAAGAAAAATAGTAAATAATCAATCAAAATGTTTGAAGTTATCATTTTTGCATATGAATCTTGGCATAGTAATTTCTCATAATTAAAAACCTGATACGAGGATTTACGGTATGCAATCTTAAATAGCCATTGAACAAATTTTGGAATGAACAGAAGGCTCATTATTTAAAAAAAAATAATCATTGTTCGGAAATCGACTTCACTAATCAATTAATCAAACCATCAATAAAGAACCGTCTTTCAAAAGATTGCGAACTGGTACATGCAATTCTGCACATGCATTTATCGTTGGAATACCAGGGTCGATATAACCACATGGATATCCAAGAATAAAAATACAAATACAAAAATTGTGTACCCAAGTATCAAGGTATTTTCTTGTAACTGGTGTGTTTGAATGGCTTACTTTTGTGAATCGCCAAATATCGTTTCCTATTAATAAAGTTAGCGTATTAATTAAAATCGATTACCTGATCGGAGCAGTGAATCTCATATGAACCCAAGAACTTCCAAAAAAATTTCACACCTTGACATCAGTGCGTGCTGATTGACACCGTTAATCAAAACAATTACTAACAATTTTTCGTTTCCGGTTTCCCATTAGTTTCACAAAACCACAGTACTCTCTTTTACTAATCTACATCCCCTGACCTAACAGCTCAAAAATTCTTCAAGAAATTTTACTCACTCTCCAGGACTTGATATCAACCAGATGTACATGTAACTGACGAAAAATAATTTTTAATTCCATTTGTCCAAACCAAACAAAATCCTAACCGTCTGAGCAGAGCTAACGCAAGGCCCTGTCTGATCATCTCAACGTCCAGGCGACAACTGGGATGGGCAGCGTAAAAACTCTGGTCGGCAGCGACGCTATTGAATTAGAACTCAAGCAGAGCGTGCAAGCTAACGATATGATGGATGGGAACACATAAGTGATATACGTTTGTAGTGTCAAGCAAGCCATTTCCACCATCAGCATGGTCAGTCTTGCCATGTTAATAGTATGGGTTATTATCTAACAACAAAAATGAAACTGGGCTCGAGCTTCTGCTACAAAAAAACTGTTATATAACTTTTAAAGGAAAGCAATCGGTTTTTGAGCCACTTAAAGCAGTATTGTCTATTGCACACATATCCCAGATAAATATATATCTACATCTCCTCAATACGTTTCGCAACGTTGACTTCTGCTAACCGAAATAAAATCTGTTAACCATACAAAAGGATTTCATGGCGCTAACAGAAAATCGAATTTATCGGTCCAATTTATAGATTCTGAATGGGACAGGTAAGCTGAGAGTTACCAAGATGATTGCCAACGACGCCGTTGTTCAACTGGTAAATGGTCTCTCAATATCTGATCTTGATGAAATTGATAAAAGGACATTTTTAATTGTTATACAAAGTGAATTGTACTCCTTAATACACACTTATCGATTAAGCCATTAATGTATATTTATAATAATGAAGACAAAGCCTTACGTCGGCATTTATTATAAATTATCAACCCATCACTGCATAGGATTTTCAAAAGTACATACTATTATATATTCTAGTAAAACGATAACATTATTGAGTAAACGGGCTCGAATCAAACAAAGTCGTATTGTCCTCTGCTGATGTAGGCACCTGTAACTGGGTCGCCGCCTCCCATCTTCAGCAGCTGAAGGCATGAAACCCGCTGAGTTCCAAAGTTGGTACCCTCGTAATCACGCCACATGTTGGGAGCAAAAGCCGGTAGTTTCTAACAAGTAAACCCAATGACATAATCAATTATTAAAAACCGTCCTCATTATAATATTTTAACCAGAAATGAATTGAAAAAATGTCACCAAATGTACCTTTGCTTGGCGCGTTTTTGACCTTTTGATGTCGGCGATAGTCACATGAGGACTAAATGGCTTTGGGTCCATTGGCAAACCTAACTGCTCATTGAATTTGGTTTGAAATGTGTCATGAATAATTTTCAGCCGATTTACTGTCGCCTCATCTTTCAGCTTGGCAAAGACTACCTAAATAATTATTCCCAACCATTAAGAATTGAAACTGTTGGATTCCAGTGACATTTTAAAAAGTTTTATCTCTTGTCGTTGTTATTTCACTCACCTTAGTCCCAAAAGTGCCAAGACCCTCAATCTCAATATTAATTGGATTCGTCATAAAGTCTTCCCGAAATAGACTACCAACTTGCTCCATCACTGCGTTAGCCCTGTGTGAGACAAACGTTTTCAAAGCATTCACTACTTTGTTCAAACTAGGTATGTAGATATTCAATATTTGTAATTTTTCATAAAAAAGTGACACGGAATAATTACTTTACAATCTCTGCATCTCCATCCAGATGCATCACGTTAATGGTAAAATGAAGCTTAGGAATGGGTACCAGGGATTCTCTGAAAATGCTGGTATCCTTCTGTCCCTCCCAGGTGGTAACCAACTGTTGCATAGTTACAGCCTTTTGCATTGCGGCAATTTTGGAGACAACCTGAAACAATAAATTTACACTCAATAAATAATCTTATTAGTACTATTAGTTTGTGGCATCAAGTGGGCAGTTTGTAACGAGATCTGTTATGAAATTGCACAAGGTTTGTCACTTTAACAAATTAGCTTACCTCATAGTTTGTAATGGGTATGGAAATGAAATGGTTCGGTTTTGTTTGTTTGATATTATCCATATTTCTTGTCAATGTAAACAATCAAAGCAACAGGTTTTTTCTTACGAATAAAGAAATATATCTAGAGTGAAGCAAGTAGGACTAAAGAATGCTGTCCACCAACCTGACTTGTGTCACAGAATGAGCTTCTATTTCGCTCTTTATGCTCCTTCTCTCTTCACAACGTTTACAAGATAAAAAATACGTATATCAGTCTAGTCTATTTCCTCCTCTGCAATGCTAGCCTTTTCCTCTTGCGTATCTCACATCAAAAGCGCTTGCATGACATGGTTTGGTTTTTACTGCTTTGCTGTTGACTACTACCAAGCATATCAGCAGCAAAAACACATTCTGAGGTATATATCGTGAAGCAAAGATTTGCTCATTATGCAGAAACAAAATCGCTTTCATTTCCGTGTACTTACCAACATTGTAGCTGATAACAGTGTTAACAGGATGGATAGGAAATAGACATTTAGCAAAGCATTAAAGCAGATAAGTGTTGGCTGCAGATCCATTTGTGACTGATTGTTTATTTCACTTATAAATTGGATTTCAGGAAAAAAATGATGTACTTCAATAATAGCAAATGTCAAGAATGCCGAATCTTCTTCAACACTACAAACTATTTTATAATTTTTACAACGCCTTGAAAGCTAATGTGGTTAGTAACACAAATATATTTTATCCGGTTTTTTATTTTAAAATGCTAATTTTGTGCAACATTACGGTTCAACCAATAATTACTCAGAACAGGAATTGGACAAGAAGTCCGATAACTCTTGTGAGATTTTTTTTCGTATCTGGCCAAAAAAAATGTCCTGCGGTGGCATGGGTTTGTTTTTACAGATGCAGTTGGCATAGTAAAGTATTAAAATCCCACTGTGCGGTTCCCCGGCTTCGTCTTGTTGAGGGATCTGGTCGCTCATGTGGAAGCCGTGAAATTTGCATTTTGAAAACTCTGCCTTGCCGTATGCTTTGGCGTACTTTTTAATAAATTTCGCGACTCGCTGCGAATAATATTTAAAAAATGTTAAACGAATGGGGAACAAATAATTTGAATTTGAGGTCATTGTCGACATGTTCCTACATTTATTCGCGCATTCCATGTGAGGTCGGATGGATCGAGCACAGTTATCCTCTTTTCATTCATGTTCACGTCCAGTAGGGTCCACCGCTTTAGTTTTGAGCCGTGTTCAAGGATGCTGGTTTGCCACTGAAATGGGAATATGAGCCGCCGGTACTCAAATATATTTGGCCACAGTCCACCTGCCCACTACATATAAAAATTTAATAGATAAAGAGATTACTGGACTCGGTCAACATTCTTTCAAATAATGCAATCAACTTTGGTTGTCATCATTAATTATTTTATAGTGAATTACGCTTTTCAAGGCGCGCTTCGCAGCACCAACTTTATTATCTGCCAAGAGTTTGGAAAATTCCCAGCCAAATGAAAACGCGTCCTTTCCAAACTCTCTGTTGTTCCGCTTGGTAATCAGCTTCAGGTAAGCGTCAAGTACCTGTTCAAAGCAAATGAAATTATTGTGCGCAAATGTGAAATAATGTTCATAATTATTAGCGGAATCAGTCTGGAAAAGCGTTTTGTAAATATTGATAAGTTTGTGTACCTTTCCATTTAGGACGTCCCCATCAGTTATCGACTTCAAAGCCTCGTCAGAAATGCCATCTGTGGAGGGTGTGATATCATTTAGTCGCATGTCGTCAACGGTGGTCTGAAAATGAAAGGTATGTAGAAAATGTGAAATGGAATTGTTGGAGCAGTTTTTAACCAAAATATGTGTTTGTATTTTTACTGTACCCAATTTGCTTACCATGTTAGACCACGGTTTTACTCTTAGATTAATGTAAAGGTCAAGTACAATAATTCTTAATGGATTGATTAAAATATTTTGAGAAAATTAATTCAAAAGAGATTCCTGACGTTGCACTGTACCACTTGTCAAAATTGTCGAGCATGTACGAAATAAAAGTTTATTGGCATTTATACCACATCATTGTCGGTATGTATAGCAAGAATAAATCACATTTCATCTCAAATGTTTACGTATTTATTTGGATGGCTTCCCTGGAAGATTATGTGCCGAACAATGCGGCTCGCTCAACGTTTAGTCGAGAACTGGAATGGGAAGTGGACAGAGTCGTGTTTCCTGTTGTGTTGTGTTCGATGAAGAAGTTGAATGGATTTATGAAGTAGTATGAATATAAATTATACGAAATGTGTATAATGTACCTCGGTCTGTCTTTTAATATCACAAGTGCATAAAATATACAGCACTAACGTACGTAATAGGGTTTAGTCATTTCTCTCTACATATCCTTCCATCTGTTTTCAGGAATGAAATATGTTGTAACATGAGCTTCAGCAATTTAGCCAACAACACATTTTATGTACCTAAAACAATGTATGCAGCGTTTAGTCACCGTTGCCTTGCATCAATTTAGATAGACGAAATGCGTTATAAGATGATTTTATTGCCACACAGAGGACTTTGAGAATTTTTATTTTATTTTTATTTTATAAAAGGCAAAGGGTAAATAATAATCATGGTTTTCCTGAAAATTTTATGTACATTTTCGCTGCTTAATGACTCAAAGTACAAATTAATGATTAATTAATGGTGCTTAAACTAAAGAGACTTATTCACTTTGATCCATATAGAACCACTAGACAGCTTTCTATTCTCACCACCAATGAAGGAGAGAAAGTCAGGAAAACTCAACTTGTCCTCGACATAAGTAGCGACCAGTTACCTGATCTCCCTCTCCCATTTTCAGTAACTGGAGTGAAGTGACGCGTTCCGTTCCGAAAATGGTTTGGTTAAATGCCGTCCACATGTCAGGTGGGTACGATGGAAGTTTCTGATTGGAGTCAACAAAAACAATTTCAACAGTTTGTACTCTTCAACCAAAATTTCAGATATGGCAACAAAATACTGTAAATTACCTTCACTGTACGCGTCTTTGCTATTTCAATTTTTGATACGGTTAGACGAGGCGAAAATGGTTTTGTGTCAATGGGTATACCCAAATTCTCGCTAAACTTTGTCTGGACTATTTGTTGTGTTTCGGAGAGCCTCGCTACACTGGAGTCTTTTAACTTTGCGAATATTACCTATGTAAAATAAAGGGTTAAAATTTATGATAAATAGTAGGTATAATTATCAAATTATCTGTACATTTTAGTTACCTTGGATCCAAAATTTCCCAAACCTTCAATCTCCAAGTTTATCGGATTTTTCACCATCTCAGCGTTCACAACCCTGCCCGCTTCCTCCAGCACGTCCTTCGCTCTTAATGACATTGAAAAGTTTAAAAAGTTGTGCGAGTTTGGCCAAATTGTATCAGGAAATGCTAGCATGCTTGTTATGGGAAACTCAGTTGTGATAATTACCTTTCAATTTCCGCTTCAGACACAAGATTCATCACTCTCAAATTGATGTGCAGTTTCGGAAGGGGAACCATGCATTCCTTAAATACACTCGTGTCCTTATATCCGTTCCACTCCGGAACCAACTGCTGTTCCGTCACAACCTTATGCATCCCTCCAATGTTTCCGATAACCTGCAAGAGAAGGCAGTTCCCACATTAATACAAGATGTAAAATGATTAATATGCTATACACAATTACCCATCAACCAAATTGGATTAATATAAAATCACAAATTATAAGCGCCTGCCTTCCTGCTATCCCATGCAAGACTTTAAGTAGTGCCAATTTATTAAATTACTTCACCTCCGCATTTGTAATCGGTATTGCAATAAAATGATTTGGTTTTGTTGCTCTTTGATTTGCCATGATTCGGAAACAGAAATATTTCATTCAATGAAAAATAAAGTCAAATGTGTGTGAGGATGAGGTTCAGCACAACGACTATTCAATATTGGAAATGGTGTAGGCAACGGAACGATAACAGGATGCTTTTCTTATGATAAAAACATGTACAAAGTGCATCCGTATTGTGCATCAAAATATAAATATATACACACAATGTTTATTGAAGCGATTTGAATATGAGTAGTCACGTATGCCAATAGATAATCCTTTATCATCGCAAAATTCGCTGAAATTTTACCTCAGCCACTTGAATGCAATACTTTATTCAGTTGAATACGCAAATCTGATTGCAAATATGCACACATCTACACACCAACTATGCTTAACACGTAAATGTAATACGCATAACATGATATGATATCACCTGTCACTCCAATTGATCACAATGACGCATTTTTGTAAGTTTAACTGTCCACAGGCAACTCATGCACATTAATTATCTCCACGGCCCGACAAATCAACCTTTTGAGCTTTACACCCTAATATGACCAGTTTCAAAACTGAAGGTGTATAGTACAAATCCCAAAATTTGTGACTGTGAATGAAATGAAGAATTATTTTAATACCGGAGCATATATCTAAGTGATAGGACATACAATAACGTGTAATTGTGTTGGATAAATTGGCTCAAATATCTTGAGAAAATGGAACGCTGGCAAATATACCATATCGGGAAAAACATCGACAAGCTGGTCGAAAACACAATTTGTAACACAAATCTGCTCCTAAAACTGAAAGCAGCGGGCATTCTAGGAAAGGCAGACTTGGACGCAATTGTAAGTAATTTTGACGACTTTAAATTCATAAATTACATTAACCGATGAGAGTAAACTAGGTAGTACATAGGCGATACCGTTTAGAAATTATGTACTGGAATCCCTTGAAATGTTCATTGTCGAAATAGTTTTTAGGAGCATCGTACTTTCATACTTGCCATGCTGACAATGTATTCATGGCATATTTATTAGTCGAATACAGAGCATTTCGGTCACGTCATCTTATCTTATCATTTGAGCATACTTGTACAGATAGAACACAGCATGTCCAGGACAATGCACAAATACTATATAAAAACATGTTCTCAATATTTCGGAATGATAATTTTTTATCTGGAATGATATCATTTCTGAAATAAAATGATTATAGCACATATATTTTTGCTTCGTTCGTATATCATACATTGTCTTTTAACGAGACTACGTGGTATACACGACCGCTCGCATGAAGTTAATGAGTCGTAGCATTTTATTACAGATACGGGGCATGTCATTTTTCATCCATAAAAAATGAAGTTGCCAGTATCTTATCGGACCACATTTCATTTAATGGAATTCTGCAATTGAATGGAGAAAAATGTTCAAAAAACTTCCCCATCCAATGTACGTAGAAATCCATAACACTGTCAACGACATATCTTTTACGTTACGTGTTTTATGGATGTTCCATTAATCCTAACTGTGCATATGTTAATCATGACTTATTTTGGTTTAAACTAGGGATGCAAACAAGGAAAGTTTGAAAAGTCATTTCTACTGTACAACATAACGGAAACAAAGACCGATGGATACGTCTCACTTGCTAGGGCTTTGGCAGAAACCAATCAAACCGGGTCATTCAACATTCTGATGGAAGCAATTTCCAACAGAGTATTCTCTGAGCTGCAAGTAAGTTACTGCGGCAACGTCAAATCTGTCGGTGACATTTTTACGGATGGTGTAATAGCAGGTTTGGGCAAAAAGCTGCAAGGAACGCTAGAACCAGCCAAATACTTGGATCTCTGCCTGAAGTCACTGTCTGAAAATGAAGCCATTCCACTTGTCAGTGACAACATACCACAAACAATTCCAAATTATGTTCCTCGGCGAGTCTCGAAACGATTACTACTCAACCCAGATATATTCAAGGTGGACTCTTCTGACATATTTGTCTTCAAAGGGACCAGCCGTAGCGAGTTGTCAAAATATGTCACCTCATATCTAATTGTGTCGTCCACAAGTCAGCTTGACAAGATAAAATCTCGTTTCATTCTTCTGGATCATGACGATGATTGGCAAGACATACATACAGCAGCCAAGGTGCCTGTTCATCTTATCAAGGTAGAGGCGGACCGAGGTCGTTTTGTTTTGCAAGAAACGTCTGGCGGGTCGCATATATTGAATACCTATTTACAACTTAAAGGTACGTACATACATATCTGAAAATTTTGAAAAACACATGACAACTCTCAGTAAAATTGATTGTACAGTTAGCTTATATGTTATTGAACGCTATTATAGGTGAAGGAAATAAGGAGGATACTACGGCAACTTTATCGGAAGATGAATTTGCGAATGAGATTTTGAAGCCAAAAAGTCGTGGCGTTTGCATTTGCGACTTACCTGGAATGGGGAAATCAGTACTTCTTGCCGACCTCGCCAGAAAGGTGGCCGTAAAGTGTCCTGCTGGAATTGTTGTTTTCATTCAACTCTCCCAGTTTGCAAAATTTGCTGCCAACGGTACAGTGAGCACAGACTGGGATAGAGACCGAATTTTAAATCTTCTCACCGATTACATCGCAACCTCACCAGTGGCAAGAGAAATACTTTCCGAAATCATTAACAGTCAAGACGTTAAGCTCGAGTTGTTCTTTGACGGTCTCGATGAAATAGAGGAGACGCACGTGACCTTGGTTTCGCAAATCCTATCAAACATTCCAGGCATGATTCCAAATGCAAGAATTTACGTTACATCTCGGCCACATATGAGAGCCAAGTTGGAGGTGATACTTCGAGCCGTGGCTTATGACATCCTGCCATTCACTAAGAAAGATCAGGTTGATTTTCTTGTGAATTTTTGGAAACATGACAATATTGATGAAGAGAAGCTAGTCGAATTTGCGGGACATTCCCTTGATGGGTTGACAAGTAACCTGAGCGACGAGGAGCGAGAGTTTACTGGTATTCCCATTCTATGTAACCTTCTCTCTGATGTGTATCAAAAACAGGCCCACCGATTCGCAAATCCGACCAGGTGCATTTCGTTAGAGGACTGCTGCAAATTTGAAAAGTCCTTGACCGGCCTCTACAGCAGGTACGTCCAGCTTCGACTTGACCCGTGTGACCCAGTTGTAAATTCTGACGCCGACAAAAGCGCGCAAGTCAACGACGCCGGTTTAGTAAGGGCATTCCATGAGAAACTTGCATTAAGAACAGTATTCCCTGCTCTCCACGACAAGTTGCCGTCCGGATTTTATTCTGCAGTTGAATGTGTTTCTGATATGAAAGCTCTGTCATTTGGACTGCTGGAACGCTGTACCAGGGGAAGTGTCGAGTCCCTTGAATTTCGACATCGAACTGTTGCTGAGTATTTGGTCGCGGGAATGTTTTCAAGAGAATTGACTGTTGAGCAGTATGGTGAAGGTGACAATTTAAAGTTTCATAAGGAAATGGTCAAGTATGCGTTCCGGGGAATACACAGTGCTTTTTCCGTGATCGGTGAATGCATTCCATTCCCTGCTCATTATGCCTTTAAATTCTATGAACTAAAGTTTTCGAAAATTCTTTTCAAATTTAGGCTCCCCTTGATAATGCATTTCATGAACGCCCATCTTGAAAATGCTACTGCTACAACAACAAGCCCACTTGCACCGTCCATTACCTTTTCCGTGCTCACTCCACAAATTATGATGGCAGTTCTGGAGGCTTCCTTGTATCATACGTACGAAGGCATTTTCAAACTACTCAAATCAATCCTGTATGAAATCCACAAGTTCCGATGGTGGAAATGGAAAGCGAAAATCTGGACTCTACGCAACCATGAAAGTGTCAGTCGCGTCCTCAATACTGCCGCAGGTTATTCCCAAGTGTCATTGACAGAACAACTCTTTTCTCTATTTAGTCACTGTTTCAGTTTCGATTTGAACATCTTTTGCAATACGCTAGCAAACAATGTCGCTACTCCTCTTCACTATGCTCTTCGCGGCGGAAATCTTGAAATGACCGACTTCTTCTTAACAAAGATCTCCACTGAGAACCGAATACTACTTTACACGACAATATTTGAAACATATTCTCACAATCCCGAGGTCATACAGTGTAAAATCAAAGTATGCAAATCAATTATATCGAATGATGCAAATGTTGTCCATGAGGAGCACATCTTTAAAGACGGGCTACAATTTGGTGGTCCTCTAGCAGCCTTGCGGATACATCCGCATTTAATTAAGCCTCTGGCAAAACAAGGAGCAAATTTGAGGGCTACATGCGAAAGTAAAACGATAGTGCATGACGCCGCATCCTACATGTCTCCAGATGATTTTCACGAAATTTGTCGCTTTCTAATTGTCGACTGCGACGCCTGTTACCTTTTCAAATCAGACGAGCAGTGGCTATTGCCTATAGAATATATTCTCAAAACTCACAAAAATTTATTAAGCAAAACATTCGATTTGATATTGGATGCGGTCCAAGTTCGTCTGAATGATTTACCGGACAACGGAGGGCGATACTTCCTTGATGCGGTAACAGGGCAAAAGCAAACTCCCGATTTCTTACGTGCTCTGGTGGACCGTGGAGTAAATGTAAATGCCACAGCTGCCCACGGGCAGAATGCTCTTCACCTTGCGGTACAGTATGACGATGCACGTTCACCGGTGGTCAAAAGTAACCTTGTGGAATATCTGATTGCTCTCCGGATTGACCACTTGAAATGCGATGAAAATGGAAACTCTCCACTAGACCTAGCATTGCAAGCTTTGGACTTGTACGGAAAGAACAGCTGTGACACGTCGAGAAAAACGAAAGAACTGAAAGAAATTGTCGACATGTTGAAATCAATTTGAGCGTAAATTTTGTAGAAAAAATAAACACTTTCTTAGTTTTGTTTGTTATTCAGATATTCATGTATTAAGGTAACAATTTAAATTCGAGTCTAGTCAGATGTATAGATTTCATTTTATGTGTAAAATTACGCCGAAAATAAAAACAAGTAGTATGAATGCAACAACTGTGACCATACATATTGCAATCCATGTGGAGACATTACTCTCTGATACATTTGCCATCTTGTGTCGTATGTATCACAGCGGTAATTCTGAAGACATTTGATATCGGTATTTTCTTATTTATTTTCTGCTGCCGTAAATGATTGTGAAAATGCCAAAGTGTGGTATGGACCGTGCAACAATATTTTCTATAACATAAACGAGATTTACCGATAACATTCATGCGTTTTAATTTTTAGCATTTCATATATTGTGGTTACAAAATGGTAGTGATACATTTTGAATTTGTATGTTCCGCGATAGCTTCTATTTGATAGAATGAAGGAATAAATGATGAACATTTTACATATTATTTTATTTCACATTTTGTTTTACATTTTATTTTATGAATGTGTTCTGCCATGCAATTGTATATATGTATTAAGATTCCTTCATGCATTAGCAGAACTTATGCTGTTGACCAGTTCAAGCATTTTGTATAATGATGTGAACTACGATGATATTAAAATTGTATACATTACAGTTTTGGAATGATCGATATATTTAGTACTATTGCTACAGTACATTACAACTAATATTTAAGCCATTTACCGTTCCTTCGATTACACAGAATAACCATAAAACCAGATACTGAATAAATTATTACAGCGTATGCCTTTCCAAGTATTTACAACTTTACCAGTACTATATTCAAACTGCTTGTCCTTCAAAAAGACATCAACATTGTGATCGAATAATCCATAATTTTATTGATTATATCCAGAGCGGTCGCTCGCTTTGCTGAAAAGAATGGACCCAACATGAACCCAAACCATTTCAACGACGCAATTTCCCTCCTCTCCAGAGGACTTTTCATTATACTCAAATTTCTTTTCCAGAAATGAATCATTTCCTCTGTATATATTGCAGGTAGCGATGCGTGATGACAAAAGAATATGATCAGCGCAAGGGCAAACACAAATATCATCCACATACATATATAAATGACCAATCCCAGCTGGTGATACATTCGTATTATCATATATATGGTAACTATTTCAAGGATAATCCCAATAGCAGCTAAACCAGGAATGTACACAAGAACGCTTGGATTCGTGATCGACATTAGCATGTACAGTTGTTGATGTCGATTACAGCAATGGCGGAAAACGTCCTTTGCATTCAAACGATTTGGCGGCATCGGAGTAGGACCAATTATATTGTTCGGTTTAGTTGACTTTTGAAACAACGTTGGTCGGACTTTTTTCCTCCTCCGCAACGAACAACGGCGAAGGCGCGATATAAATTTGTACACCCAGTCGGGATCTTGTGGCGGAGGCGATCCACCAGAATAACTGAGAAGCAGATTCTCGTGTGTAAGGTTTTCGAACACGGTACACGCCGTCAAACAAAGCAAAAGCTGTCCCACAACCACTACAGTTCCATATGCGGCAGTGGTTCCATTCACAACTCCAGCAATGGAGCATCTGAGTAGTCGAGGAATGTCGGGATATATGCTTGATATCAGCATGCCAAATGGCTCATAATCTTTAAAAAATGGGAACGAAAATGTGATTAATGGAAAAAATATTATTCCTGTGGACAGCATGTAACCTGTCAACTCTGGGAAATGCGGTATACGGGAAGAAGTTGGCCAGGGCCAGCCACGATATTTTACGCTTCCGATATTGAAAATGCTTGTCGCGTCACTTGCAGCAAGTTTACTTGGAATACCAATTGAGTCTAGGGCAAACCATGACACGAAAAATAGGACGGTAACAGTAAAGTTGAAGATGAGAACTACTTCATCCTCAACATTTGCTGGTTCTCTGTGTGTCATGATGTGAAAGAGACGAATGGCTGGTAGAAGGTTGCCAATTAGGTGACCGGCTAGTTTTACCAAGTTCCAAAATGGCATTCTCCAGGGCTTCCCTTTTTCCAATTTCGGATGCGTGACGATACGACCACTGGTTTTATCGAATATCAGGGGCAGCTGAAATACTCTCTGAACTATGATCTGCACGTTGAAATATGCCTGTCCGATACTCATCTTGATGTGATTTCAAGCTAATGATCAATACAATTACTGACTCAAATAAACGACCAACGTTCTAGGGAACAATTTCTTGTCGACCTGATTGGTAACAACAACGAAGTTGGACTGCATGTATGTTCTTGCGTTTCTAAAACTCATGAACACAATAGCTGGGCTTTATACAGAAATAGAACAAGTTGTGGATCGATGAAGAAGAAATGAAAAAGACGTTTCCTTTGGTACCATCGCTTTGTATATCTGTGAACATATAAGCAGCTATCAAGCAAAAGTCAATTTCCACATATGGTAAAAACAATATTGGAAACATATATTTCCTGGTATGTATTTTTAGTAACCATTCATGCCATGATTTCTTCCAAATTTTTAATATTACTTTGTGTATAAACTTTATTTTACCCGAGATATACACGAGCTGGAGAAATGTTTCGCTATACCATGTTCGCTGTGCTTGTATCCCGTAATATATTAAAAATTTAGAGAAGGAATGATAAATGTTCTATAGTCCACGTTATACATATTCGCGTTAACTGGGATAATATTCTCCTACCTTCTTTAATCAGTTGTAAACTAAGCGATACAAATGTGCTGGGATAAGTAAAATTTTGATTTATCGAACATTGTTCCATTAAAGCACTCGCATCAGTGCTTCCTGAGAGAAGCAGAGGTAATGCAAATGTATTAAATGACGCTTTAGTAAATTTATGATGTCCATGTTAAGCAACTAGTAAAATTTGGGTAATTTGACTAATTGTAAGACCATTAGGATATGCTGCGTTAACATAAACCTTCGTGAGACATATAAAGTGCATGACTTTATACTATATCGGCTGGTTTAAGTAAATACAAAATTCAATACATTATACGACAATAAATAAAACATCATCGGTGTACATTTCATTTACATAAACATTTTGTTTGAATTTTACACGGTAATTAAGCCTGTATTTGTAAAATAAATTATAAACGGCGATAGCTTAATATATTTTTACACATGTTACTGGCTGTTTACATTGAATCCTTTTACTGCACCGTAATATGACTGCATACAATATGTGTGAGTTATCGGTAGTAAAACTCAAGCATGTTGTCATTGCCCACTTAGCGGAGCGCCATAAGAAATTATAATACGACGCTTGGCGATGACGAAGCTCTACGAGGAAAGCTAGCAGAGAGCAGGCAAGCAGAATGGCGAATATGACAAACACGTTTCCATGAGCATGAGGCACTTAAACTGGCACCCCTCACTGCGTGCCGGAGAGAAACGAGACTTTGTTGAAGCATTAAAAGAATGCACGTAAAGCGACTTTCTTATCGCGAGTGTGCAATATTTTTATTTTTCATATTTTGATTGCGGATACATTATATTTTTTGTTTGTTTTCCATATAGAACAACCCCGAGAAAAGCATAACCTTCTTAGCGGATCCTTCAACACGGAGGATCGGTGAAGTATTGTTTTTGCGTCGAACAGTGGACACCAGTGATCAAAAAGAGAAAATCTTTATTCTCAGAGTCATCCAATTAAAATAGGAACCAGGCTCAACGGAGAAACCTTTAGCGCGCTGTATCATAAAATTTCCTTCAAGTGAGTTGAAGGAGTTCCTTGACGGCACCTTGTTGCCGCTCCACAAGCACCTGACATCCAAGACATACTAGCCATAACAAAGATTCACCATTACAAAGAGGAGGTCTTTTGGGAGGACGGACTGGTTCTGCCCTCCGCCGGAAAATCCATCAAGGTTAGTCATTTTCATATTCAACGCTACTTCTACTATCGCAACGTGCCGAAGATGTCAGTTCGAGTATTGCAACCTCTTCCACCGATTCCGGTTAAAAACTTCGAAAAGTCGACGGTAAATTGGAGAGGTGACGATTGGATGACGATTCCGGGTTCCTTATTTTTAGGTCATATAGACTTATACAGAGAAAAGGATGATTTGATGAATTCGAGGAGGAATATGCAAAACAACAGCAGCGTAAAATTCCAAAAATATAAAAAGCATAAAATCCAAAAAAATGTATAGGAGTATTAGAGGCTCGGTGGTAAGATAAGTTTTGAGCCGCTAGTATTTAAGTATATGTGATAACCGTATTGCAAGGTTTTTCTATGGGAGATGGGAGATTTCCATCCAAATTATTGTGCATTTCATTTATTTTCATCCTCATCACACAGCATCACACATTATCGAGCATCTCTACGCAGGCTTGTTATTCATGGTC
This sequence comes from Sinella curviseta, assembly GCA_004115045.4. Taxonomy (NCBI): domain Eukaryota; kingdom Metazoa; phylum Arthropoda; class Collembola; order Entomobryomorpha; family Entomobryidae; genus Sinella; species Sinella curviseta. The sequence goes on along the minus strand of CM065489.1, from coordinate 49,157,763 downwards.
AAAAACAAAAGACATATTCTTGCTCACATGCCCACACCTGCCATTTGTCTTTTTTGCATCTCGCTTTCATCACAAAGGAGTTTTTAGTTATTTGCATAATAATTTCCACTGCAACTTGCTGTAGTAACTTTTGCAGTGCTTGAATTCCATTGAAAATTGCATTTCTTGTACAACTCGCAATTGTCAATACATTGTTAGGCACAATGGGCAAACAATGTGTACTGAAAAAATACTCACAAAAATCTCACTGACGCCATGTCAGTTGCCAAGTCACAGTCACACTGCAAATTCATTGCGCATATCAAATCAGGTACAGCTATCATATTCCTTTTTTGCACAATAAAAACTTACCAAAATGCATTCAATTTTCTTTTTAGTTTCAGTGATGGTTCTTCCAACAACACAAAACAGCATCACTTTCAAGTTAAATGGGCCTTTTCATCATAGCACACCGCTCAAACCTCATCCTCTCAGACCAACACTACCTACTTCGTGTTAGTCCTCGTCCACTTACTGCGCCACCAAAACCATCATTTTCCATTCCAGAAGACAGAGAAAATGAAATAATTTCTGCAGCACTGTATCCTTCAACTCACGAAATCGTTGAAAGAAGAAGAGAAACGTTGTATGTCTTCCAACTTTCAATTGAAACCGAAGTGAAATGTTTTCGCTAGTTCTCGAAAACGCAACCTGCAATGATACGGTAATATTTTTAAATGATGATGACTGTGTGATAGCATGGAGATATATTATTATTGTTTTAGGTAATGGAACATAGATCCCTACGTACATTGTGCAGCCTTCTCAGACTGTATAATATTCACAAAAGTATCATTCCCGTTATTCAGTCCAGCTTTCTCGAATGGAACCCCGCAAAGGGCCACGACAAAGAATGCAAAGTATTGTAGTCCTTCCAATGGTGTAATATCACTTCAGCGTCACATCACATCAAAAACAAATATTCACCTCTAAACACAAAAACTTTTGAACTATTCACCTCCGTTTTGAGCAACATCAGCTGCTCGGAAGAGGTAAACAAATAATACATTGCTATACTCATGCATCCACATTTTTTACCCTTTTCTCAGCAGCAATGCACTGGCTTGTTTCTCTTTTATTTTTCCATTGTATATCTCGATACGCCCTATGAAACTATCGTACGGCATTTTTGTAGGAGTGAGAACATTGCAGCGCAAATTGACTGGACCAGATAAACATTCCAAGAATGGGCACGGGAAAATCTCAGTCCAGCAAAACATGAGACCGTATGCAAAGCCGTGTTCTTCCGGCGCCACAAGTGTCCTTCCCGGTAGTGGCATTAATGTTTTGCTCTTTTACCGTTAAACGACGTTCTTTGACCTCAAAATGACTTCAGATCTATATGCTATTTTCATAGACGAGTCGAAAGAAGAAATCCATGACATATGCTGTCATTTAATTTTTTGAAGTCGTAACGGTTTGTGATAGTTGCCGTTGACCGTCTGAGATGAAAATCCGTTATGCCGGTGGCCTAGGTTACCTATATACCAAGTTTGGTGTCAATCGGTCAAGTGGATTCGGAGATGTGCGTACAGACAGACACACAGATAGGAAGGTAATCTCATGAACTACCTCTCATAAGCGTATACACGCTTTTGGTAGTTAATAAATCCGCTTGGGAATGGGCTCCAAACAGCAAGAGTGTTATGGGGTGACTACACAATTGTTATGGGGTGCGTATAAAGTAGCTCACAGAGCCTAAAATATTTTTTCAATTTTCAGTGACAAAATTCTCAAGAGCACTTGTCTAAGAGCGTTATTGTTTTCTCCCAAATCGCAACAACTGTGATTTAAACTGGTACAACAAGATTTATTTAAATAATGACATCTTTTTATTATTGAAATTGACGACTCTCCTGAGTCAACCTGGACACATTAAAAGTCTTCTGGAACATTAACGGTATCCTGCTGGAGAAATGCAGGTTTGTTAACTTACTCCTCCCCCACGGCTTCCAGTAGGGCACGATTATAAGAACCGTATTCCGGGGACTCCCCAATTTCCTACATATCAGTGAAAGCTCGTAACGGATCTACTTGTACAGCGAAGATAGCGGGTCGAGGCTTATAATACAGGCAGCGTCTGTCCTGGAACTCCACTTTCTCCGGCAGAAAGGACATACTTCTAACCTTCCGGGCCAGAAACTTTTTAACACGCGTACAGATCTTTTGAGCAGACTATTCGTACACCTTCGGACGTCGACCCTGCAGAACAATCAAATTACCAACAAATTCCAGATTATTGATTTTGTCCAGTCATGAGGATTGGTTAATTAATTAGCCATTTAAGTAGATTAAATTATATCTACCTGCGCAACATCTGCATCTCATTCGATCCACTTTCTCCACCCACCTCCCCCATCTCTTCCTTTCTTTCCATGTTGTGTCCCTCCAGCACCCAGCGCTGGAACCCAGCAACGAAACCGAAGTTGAGCGATGCGTTATTTCCTAGAAAAATAATTACCTAGTCAAAGTTAAGTAAAGCATCCCATTTAATTAAGTTAAGCATGACCAATGTTTTTAAGTTAACCAACAGCAACTGTCACTCTAGTCATAGTTAGCAATTACTCAGTTAACATGACTAATTTAATTACATCAATAAGAAACCGGCTCCGACTGAGGTAGTTGAAAATATAATGATGAGCACAAAAAACAGGTACGAATACAACGCTTTATTACCGAACTAGTCTACTGTGTTAAACCGCGATGGAAAATACGTAGCTGAAGGACTACTAATAACACATTGTGAATAATAGTAAAGCATTAAAAGACACAGGCTAGCAGTATCATACGTAGTAAACTGCATCGTAAGGCTATAACTTACTCTGACTACTTACTCTGACGAATCACCTTTCGATTCTCTATCAGAATCAGGCTTATCCAAGACATGTCCGACGCTCACGATTATCGAGTGAATCTCACTGCCTGAAAGTGCCAAATGCCACAGAGTAGATATGCATGTATGAAAATTCTGAAGGTTAGAATTTTACATATTGTTTAATATTCATTAAAAATTGTCAACATTAAATATAATTTTAAAATTGAATTATTGTTTTCGATTAATCGATTCGATTATCATAAAGATCGACTAAATTTATTATAATAGTGTCTATAATTAGCAATAATTAGATAATTAACTTAGAGCAATTAAATGTAAACATTCTCCAAATGTAATGAAAATTAGCATTTAGGTACCGTTAATTGCGTAGAATGATAATATGACAATGAAATTCACTAATTAGCATATCTAAATACGTAATTATGCTAATTAAGTTAGAGCAACTATATATAAACAGTTTTCAAATCGATTGAAAATTGGCATATAGATAGAGTTAATTTCGTAGAATAACTAGTAAGGTGTAACCTTTAATATGTAGCTACCGGAAGAATGATACAAAAGTAGCAGATTAGATATGTATTTTACCATCATACTATGCCAGCGGACCTCAAATTTAACATCCTTATCGATTTATGGAATACAATTTTTTGACGACTGGAGACCCGCACACCTTGCACGGCCCACCATGCCTCCATTTGACCGATTTGACATATAGTTGCTTGGGAAAAAATGATCGCCTTGAACTCCTCTATTCATTAAGTTAATAAAAAATTTTCACGTGAAGGTCACCCCCACCACCCAAAAACGTCGTCCCCTTTATTTCCGGTCAGTGACGTGGCACATGGCTGAAAATCAATACGTGTCGTGACCTTGTGCCAAGGTACCTCAATGCCAATTTTGAGCCAAATCGTTCAACATGGAGGGAAGCTAGAGTGTTCACAGACAGACAGACAGACAGACGGAGAGGCCGACAAACAGATCAATCGCTATAACTACCCTTAAAGCAGTTCATGCTTCCGGTAGTTAATAATATAATCATTAAAACTACTAATTAGCATATCTAATTGCGTAATTATGGTAATTAATTTGTAGCAATTATATATGCACATTCTCCGAATAAAATAAAACTGTCATAGAGATAGGGTTAATTACGTTAAATAATAGTATAATCATGAAAATTACTAATTTGTATTTGTAAATACGTAATTATATTAATTGAGTTAGAGAATTTAAACGAAAACATCGGCTGATTAGGCTGAAATTTGGAAATTGTAGATTATATGATATACATCAAACAATGACATAATGGGGAAGGTCGATAAATGGTGTATATAATTACGTAATTGCATTAATTAGATTAATTACACAGTTGCATATACTAATTCTCAATTTTCTCCACTCAGTCATTAACTACGAGATTAAATACATTCATATACCAATTTTCAACTCATTCAGCCAAAGTTAATGTTTAATTGCTCTTACTTAATTAGCATAATTACGAAATTAGATATGCTAACTAATAATTTTCATCGTCATATTATTAACTACCGGAAGCATAAAATGGTTATATAGGTAGTTATTGCGATTGATCTGTTGGTCTGTCTATATGTCTGTTAATCTGTTTGTAATTCTGTGTCTGTTAATCTGTTTGTCTGTTAATCTGTCTGTCTGTTAATCTGTTTGTCTGTTAATCTGTTTGTCTGTTAATCTGTTTGTCTGTTAATCTGTTTGTCTGTTAATCTGTTTGTCTGTTAATCTGTTTGTCTGACTGTGTGTCGGTTAATCTGTTTGTCTCCCTGTGTGTCTGTTAATCGGTTTGTCTGTTAACACTATAACTTTTCTCAGCGTTGGCCGATTTGCTTCAAACATTGCACAGAGGTACCTTGTGTCATACGAAAATTCGGTATTGATTTTGTTGCGCCGAAGCCCAACCCTGGGGGTACGGTGGGGGGTAACGTCCTCCATGCATCCTTATGGGCAAAAAATTATTAGTGGCCAGTCTTATCGAGAATTTTACGCTGGTCATTTTTTGTAAAGACACAATATGTCAATTCGACCAACTTTCGTTGCGGTGCCTCTATGACCCCTAGGGTCAACAAAGGGTCAAAATGTATTATTTTGAAGATTGATCAAAAAATTAAGTGTTTGGTAAGGTGAACTGAGTGTCAGATTTCTCAATTTCACATACAACGCGCCTCCGGTAGTTTTTTAAATCGGGTTTACAACCGTCCTAGATATTCTACGCAATTAACTCTATCTCTATACCAATTTTCAATTGATTGGAACAAGGTTTATATTTAATTGCTCTAATTTAATTAGCATAATTACATAATTGCATAGGCAAATTAGTAATTTTCATGATTATGCTATTATTCTATGTAACTAACTCTATCTATATGCTCATTTTCATTTCATTTGGAAAATTTTTATATTTAATTGATCTTGAGTTAATTATCTAATTATCACTAATTAAAGACACTAATTGCTCTATTTTAATACATTTAATCGATCTTTATGATATAAATGATTATTTGAAAACAATAATTCAATTTTTATATTATATTGAATGTTGACAATTTTTTAATGAATAATAAACAATGCAAAATTCTATCCATCGGAATTTCCATACATTCATATTTACCTGTGGTATTTGGCACTTTCAGGCAGTGACACAGACTCGATAATCCTGAGCATAGGACATGGCATGGAGATACCTGATCAGAATCAATCATAAAAGAATTTGTCACTTAAAAAGCATGTGAACACTTTTAGACCTTTTTGGCTATAGGTCAAAGGAGTTCGATTTGACACGTAGTCTCTCGAGTGAAAATGATCACCATTTGATTCTTTATCAGAATCAATCAAAAAATGGTCATCTCAAAATCATGTGACCCCGTTTTGACCTCTAGAGGTCAAAGTAGCCGGATTTGACCCGTAGTCTATTAAGAGAAAATGATCAGCTCTCGATTCTCTATCAGAATCAAACATAAAAAATGTTGCCATTTAAAAAGCATGCTACCTTCCCGTGACCCCTACCACGCCCCTGTGTACCGATTGACCTCAAAGTCTAAGCAGTACATCCCTATCCCCTGAGGAATCTGCATACCGAGTCGGTATTACCGACTTTCAAGAAAATCGGGTAACGGGTGTCAAAGTTAGAGCACGAACAGACAGACAGAGGGACAACCGGAAGTACAGACAAACAAATTACAAGCATAACTACGCAAAAGCGTCACAGCGTTAAATTTAATTATCCAACAAGTTAAATTGTTCAGGTTGTTTCAGTCAGCAGCACAAGCAATTGTCTGCTCGGCTCACAATAGCCAGCACACAGTATTTCCCGTATATGGGCGATAGTGCATCAATTAATGGTGAATAGTACGCCCCAATGTAGTTATATATTTGGAATCCTTGGATCAAGGGGAATTCAACGATATATATAACCGTGACCTTTGACCCCGAGCGGGAGACTTCCCCCTTGGGGTAAAACGTTTTTATGATTTAAAAAATCTGAGATAGCAGTTTGATAGAGCATGAAAAGTTGTACCTGCACACCAATTTTCATGCAATTTGGATGAAAATATTAGTAATGGCGGCGATTTTAAAAGTCAAATTAATTAATTTCGAAAATTAATTACTCCCCCGGGGGCAGGGTTTTTCTTTTGATATATGTTCTCCTCAACTTTCTCTACTAGCTAGATAAAGTTTCGCGGCGGAAATCATGTAGTTTTTCAATTATGTAATTTATGATTTTTTTTTATTAAAAATCAGCTTTAGAGGTGTGCGACGAGTGCCATGAATCCATGCACGCTTTTTGCCGCCAAATTAAAACGTTCGAATTAAGAGCTAAAAGTTATAGGAAATAATAATTTACAATTATTGTTATTGAAATCACCGCCTCGAAATGCGTAGGTGTTCAGATTTTCAGCCCTTAGTTAAAAATTGATATTTACCCCCCATGAGAAATCGGGTCAATTTGCATTGGAATCACCGCCTAAAACTACGTAGATGCACCAACTTTCAGCTGTTAATTCGAACGTTTTAATTTGGCGGCAAAAAGCGTGCACGGATTGATGGCACTCGTCGCACACCTCTAAAGATGTTTTTTAATAAAAAAAATCATAAATTTCATAATTGAAAAACTTCATGATTTCCGCCGATTTCCGCCGCGAAACTTTATCTAGCTAGTAGAGAAAGTTGAAGAGAACATATATCAAAAGAAAAATCCTGCCCCGACCTGCCCCCGGGGGAGTAATTAATTTGCGAAATTAATTAATTTAAATTTTAAAATGGCCGCCATTACTACTATATTCATTCAAATGGCATGAAAATTGGTGTGCAGGTACAACTTTTCATGCTGTATCAAACTGCTATCTCAGATTTTTCAAATCACAAAACGTTTTTACTCGAGGGGGGAACTTCCCCCTCGAGGTCAAAGGTCAAGGTTATATATATCGTTGAACTCCCCTTGATTCAAGGATTCCAAATATATAACTACATTGGGGCGTACTATTCACCATTAATTGATGCACTATCGCCCATATACGGGAAATACTGTGCAGCAGTACCACATAAAAACAACACGAAAGAAAAAAAATAAAGCTTTTTCAGACACGACACCTTGCCTCCCTCCACGTTCCCGTTTCCATGGGGAAATACGAGACAAATGGCACGGGTGCAAGCTGCCAACAAGCAAACTGCACGGCGTTTGGCGATCAGACAAAAACCACGTAAGTGCACTGTCGTTGGCTTTAGCTCCAAGTACTGAGCTTATCAGCTTGATGATAAGCTTGGGTTGGGGACATACGTTAAAATGATAAGGACGGCTTGGTGGGTGCGGAAGAAGGAAGGAATATCTTATGCCCGTTACAATAATGGCTTTCGGTTTGGATGGTGGGTGACGGCGAGTTGGAGGAGGAAGATGAGTGGAATTAAAATTTAGCTAAATTCTCAAGATAAGCGTATAATAATTTTCTATTAGACATATCATATTGGGGCTAGGGCCTGTCGTCCCCAGCCATGTAAAAGTGTACTGGGAGGAAGCAAAAAGATACTGACGCTGCCCCGAGTAGAACGCATGTTCACATGCTAGCCAAGGAGAGCGCTATGCCTCTGTACCGCGTGCACCTCTGGTATTTTTGGGAATAAGGTGTATTTTTAACTTTAATTAAAATTAACACGGTTGGGAGGACAGGATGGTGGAAAATTAAATTTTAACTAAGCCTTCGTTCCTCCACTTGGACAGGAGACGAGGACGATTAGCTTGGAGGAAGGAATGGAAAAAATAATGACTTGGTTTACTAATTATTTCGTTTTAGTCTTTAGTTAATGATTATGATTCAAGGCTATTAAGCTAGAGCGACAAACAGTTTTGAAATGTATAGACAAATCGCTATAGTTTTTATTTATTTAATGTGCATGACTCTTGTTTGATCAGTAAAACTTGTTACACACCCAAAAAATGAGACACTTAAAATTTTGTTTACGAATATCTGTACAAATTGTATAAGAGACATTTTACTGCCAATTATATCATAAACTTTCTCCCTATACAATTTGCTATCTAATCACATACTGCAAATTATTTACATATCTTTCTGAACAAATCTTAAGTAAATTACGGTTACATCGTAATATGTTTTTAAAGAATTATTTCACAGCATCACTCCATCATCTGATTGTGGACCGCACCGCCAATCCCCTCCTCTCCCTCTCCTCCCTGTTCTTCAACTTTGCTCGATACCTCCGACCGTCTCCATTCCCAACTGGTTACTGCCGGAATGATAGGAGGCGAGCCCTCCTGGAGATCTCCGATTTCTCTAACTTCCTGCTCCCCCGCAGCTTGCATTGGGACACCAGATTCAAGGCGGCGATAAGGACCTTCCTCCGGTGACCCTTCAGAGAAGAGCAGAGCCAGTGAGTCCTCCATAATGTCCAGTGCGTCTTCAGTTCCACGTTCGAGGAGCAATAGTGACTTCTGCTGAGCTTGAAGACTTGTCGTTCTCAGAATCCAATAAGGGTACTAATACAATGCCGCCCAAAGGTTCCTCCGAGTCATCCGGTTCCCCAATGTCCAGCAACTGCTCATCCAATCCGGGAGGGACTGGTAAACCATCTAGCAAGCGAATGTCATCGCTAACGACGCTGACAGGACTCCTTCCAAATTCGTTTATCGCGTAAACTCTAAGACGTAGACCAAGGCCGCGCTCCATATACAAAACTGTCGCGACGGGGCGAGGAAGGAGTCCCTCAGTGGCACGCTCCCAGTCTCCTCCCTCCGACAATTTTTCAATGAGGTATCCCTCAAGAGGTCCGCGTCCAAGGTTTTCAGGAGCTGTCCAGAATACTCTAACCGTGGACGCCGTCACGAATTCCACCTGGGGTAGCCCAGGTTGTGAGGGCAGCAAGAACTCTGAATTCTCTGAGTCCGAATTGGAAGCTGGCTGCAGTTGAGACACAGGGCGATCCTCCTGTGCCCGCCCGGGAGCAATTTCCGCCTCCTCCTGGATATCCGTTAATTTCAGGAGACCGAGTGACTTCCTCCACACTCTCCCCGGCAATGTCACAACTTTGGTTCCGATGTCCGAGAGAAGCGCAGCAACTTTAGTCCGTTTTGGCTGGAAGTCTCCCCTTGTAATTGCGTCGGTCGCGTTCATAAATTCCAACACCTGAAAATAAAAGCAAGATATATGACATTGGTGAACAGGGTATATACTGACATTGATTGATGGTAAGGATAACCACTTGCATACCTTATCCCTAGACTTCAACGAGATTTTGACAGATTGACATTTTTTAAATGTCCCATTCTCAGGGGTGTCCAAATCAAAGAAACAGAGGAACTTTTTGTCGCTGCCGCCATCACCGTACTGAAAATCAGATCCTGGCCCCAGGATCCAGAAGTTGTCACTGTTTAACTCAATCCGGAAGAATTTAGGATCCTGTCGGTTTTGCAATATCTTGATAGCGACGCTGTCCAACTTCTTGACGTCAAGGTTTTCCGGTTTTGAGAATACATCAGGACGAGGCTTCGGAGCCAGGTGACGCCGGTCCATGAATTCCACCTTTCCGTGTATTAAAGACATGATCCTAACCTTTTGGGCCAGGAACTGTTCAAGTGGTATCCGTTTAAAGTCGCTCCTGGGAGTCTTCCTCCCACTCGATAAGCCACAAGCTGAACAATCTTTTGCGCAGACTATCCTTACTCCCTCCTCGGAGGTGGAAGCCTGTAAAACAAACAAATGACCAACAGAGTCCAAATTACTCATTTTGTCCACTCTGATCAATTAGCCGTTTTAATAAATTAAATTATATTAATTGCTACCTGAGCAACTTCAGCGTCGCCCTCAAAGCCGCTCTCCCCCCCATCTCCTCCTCCCTTTGCAAGTAGTGTCCCTCCAGCGCCCCAACGCTCGACTCCAGTGACGAATTCGACGGAGAACGATGCATTCTTTCCTCCTGGAAAAGTAATTAAGTAATGCAGTCCATTAAATTCACATAATACAGTCCATTAAATTTTTAACTAACCAAAAACCACTGTCACTCAAATTATAATCAGCAATTATTCAGTTAACCTGACTAATTTAATTACGTGATTAGGAACCGCTCCGACTGAGGAATGGTGAAAATTAAGTGAGCAGCACAAAACACACTGGTGCGAATAGAGTGAAATATTACCGAGTAAACGAATGCACAATTAAGAAGTTATCGTTTAAAAACCACAGCGTTTATTTAATTATCCAGTAGGTTTAATTGTTCACTCAGCCGCGTAGCGCAGGCGCAGGCAGGCTCACATCAATACCGCACTTGACTTCACTACTTATTAAAGTCAGTACAAAATAACTGCACATTAATTAATTGTGTTGGGGCTTTGGGGAGAAGGAAGAGGATTGTGACTAATGAAGACTGGATCTTATACAAAGAAACTAGAAAAATCTTGGCACAACCATAACATCAATTCGTCCGATTAAACTGACTAGAGCAAATAACCAACTTGAGCCAAATTAACTGATAACCTTAATTAATTAATTAACTGATTAATAAATGTATCTGAACATACAGGATTTTTGGTTCTGTTGCTCAGCTCCATCCTCAGCTCACACAACACAACAATAACAAGAGGAAAAATAGGTAGTCGGCTTTTTTGAACTGGCTGTTTGCCGCCCTTCGTGTACCAGTCTCCAGGGGCACTGTGATGCAACAAGCATGAGTGTAGCCATGCCAACACGCAAGCAAACGTACGTGTTGTGCAAGCAAGCAGTAAACAAGAAGCTATTGTCATTGGCCTCTCTCTCTTGCTCTCTCTCCATCATCAGCTCTCCTCCAACTGCGCTTATCACCCCAATGATAAGCACATGTTGCGAAATGTGTTTAGTTAATTAACATGGAAGGTTAAGCTGGTTAACTGTTAAGAAGGAGACATCGGGCAAGAATGCTTAACTGTTTAGAGGACGGATGAAGAAGGTGACGTGGAGGAGGAAGCTTTTGGCTGGCAGACCAACACGAAGTAAGTGTATTGTCCTTGCCTTTGGCTCCATGTACTGAGCTTATCTGCTTGATGATAAGCTCGAGTTGAGGATATTTACGTTAAATAATAAGGACGGGCTTGTATGTGGGGACGAAGGAGGAATCTGTTGGGCGCGTTACAAGAATGGTTTTCGACTTGCAGCGTGTGTGACGGCGACAGGGAGGAGGAAGACGACTGGATTTAAACTTTAGCTAAAGTATCAAGATAAGCATATAATAATTTTTGATTACACGTGTCGTCATATCATATCGGGGGTAAGACTTTACCATCCATGTACAAATGATCCGGGAGGAAGCAAAAAGATACTACCGCTGCCTGGAGTAGAACGCGTGTTCACAGGCTAGTAAGGCGAGCGTTATGCCACTGCACCGCGTGTGCGTCATGTATTATTGGGAATTAACGGTATTTTAACTGTAATTAAAACTGTGAACGCGGTTAGGAGGATTAGACGATGAAAATTAAATATTACCTGACAGACACGAGGCCGATTTACTTGGACGACGGAATGGAAAAATTAATGATTTGGTTTAATAATTATTTCATTTTAGTCTTTATTTAATGATTATGATTACGGGGTATTAAGGTAGAATCACACACCGTTTACAATTTATAACCAAATAGCTATAGTTTTTATTTATATTATTCGCTTAACATGAAACTTAACCCAAACACACGAGACATTGTTAATAAAGTAACTCGAACATCTATAAAATTGTACAAGTCACAATTTTATCGACCCATAACCTTTACTTATTCTCCTCCACAAATTATATCTCTACTCTGAACTACACGTTATATGCATATTTGGATAAGAATATAGCTTTTATAAACGATGAACTTCACAACATTGGTCATGGAGTTGCTTGTAAGGGGTCGCCAGTTCCCTCCCCTTCCTCCCCCGCTCCGACTCTACTGGACAGCTCCATCCGACGCCATGTCCACATTTCCACTGGCTGAATGACTGGAGCTGAGGCCTCCGGTACTGTTGGCTCTGGATCGCGGAAGAGCCACTCCAAACCGAGTTTTTCCGAGACGTCCACTTCCGGCTCGCCTTGACGCAAGTTCTCTACAACCTGTTCCCCTTCATTCATGACGTTCACTTCCTGCTCCTTTTCATCCGCGTTGTTGACTCCCGGCTCACCCAAGTCATGACGACCGGGCCCAATTTCCAAATTGGAAGCTGATGGCTCCACGCCGGCTGCCGCTACAAAATCCAATACATTTTCCTCAGGCAAACGCTGAGGAGCCGGAAGACCGTCTTGCAGGCAAATGGGCTGGCTCGCAGGTCCTGGCTCGCTCCTTTGGCCATTTCGCAAAACTGTGACCAACCGGAATTCGTAACTTCGCTGCCGTCGATGCACATCAATCCTGGCACTAGTACGCCGGTGCGTGTCATGTCCAATACGATGCCAGGTCTCCCCTTGGACACGTCCATGCAGATGATATCCAAGAATTGTACCAGTGTCAATTATGGGACGATCCCAGCGTAGGATGACCATGTCCTCCCTAATGGCTTCAATGACGGGTGCTCCTGGAACATAAACTGCATGCGCAGCTGGCCGACGTGGAGGGGGTGGTGGCGGATTTGGAGGAAGAGGAGGAGCATCCTCAGAAGAATCAGAGTCGCCATCATAATCCGGGGCCGGCACCGCGCCCGCATTAACGTCATCGGATGATTTGAGACCAAAAAGGAAGCGGGTAGCGTTTATAAAAAATCCCTTCATTCCCCTCCGAATTTGCTCCTCTTGTGGAGGTGGCGGAGGATACTTTTTGGTAAAGTCCCCAAACCTTATAGCCCTCATTGAGTCAACAAAGTGCGCCACCTAAAAAGAAACCAAACGTGGGGAAAATAATAAGTAAATTGAACTCGTTCCAACATGACATTTAAATAAGTGGAGAACGAAGACAATATAGTTATTTTTTAATATCTTACATCATCCTGCCTCTTGAAATTAAGCACCACGCTTACATTTGGGCTGATGGAACTCCCATCCAGTGCGTCACGATTATAGTAACAATGAACTTTGTTTTCCCTGCTCGCCTGCCCGAATCTCATGATTCGTCCTCGCCCGATGACCCAAAAGAGGTCATCTGTTAGTTTTATTTTGAATAAAAGGGGTCTCTTCTCGTACTTTTCCGCGTGAACCGTTATAAGGAGGTTTTTTGGCAACTGCTTGATAACATAGTTATCGGGATTGGAATGCTGAACGGGACGAGGACGCCGAATCTGTATCCCACCTCGCTGGTAGAATTCCACGGCGTTCGGACGAAAGGACCAAATTCTTGCAACCTCCACGGAGAACGTTCGGAAGACCCTTTTACGGAACAAGCTCCCTTCCTTGTGGACCACCAGAGAGAGCAGGGAGGCGCACTGGCGAAGACGACGCAGGCATTCATTCTCGTCGAACGATGTTGCTGCGCCGCTGTCGGTGGTGTGCTAGAAATTATGAAAATAAAATAAAACGAAAGCACGCCAATTAGCTCCGTTAAAATGCAAAAGGATGCACTCATTCGGCAAATTTGCAGTTTTTGTAATTATTTATTTACCACCACAGCTCGTCCATTTTGAACCGCAGCTGCAGCTCCATGATCTCTCCCATCCTCCAAATTTCCTCCGTATCCTCCACGCACTTCTTCGTCCAGATCTTGCCCTGGCGGCGCCTCATCAGCTTCAAAGTCGTGATCCCAAAATACCATAACTGCTTCACCGACATCAGATCCTGCTTGACTCGACTCGTCCGACAGCGCCTCCATTTCGGACCCAGAATCGGAATCCATCCTTATCTGCTTCCCTGCAAAAAAAGGTAAAAAAGACGAAACAAAATTAATTCGCTGAAATTCACTAGTTAGTTAAAATAAATAATAGTAATGACATTTAAATGTGAACCTGTCCCGAACTTATCTACCTCCGTTAACAAAAGTCCCAACGGCACACAAAAAAACTGCTGACTTCTGCGTTATTTAAATGTCCACAGTAAATTAACTTAATTAATGACAAACTTGACGCGACACAGACTTGAACTAAAAGAAAAAAACTCAGATAAATACACTGTACTTGACTTGACAGCTTACTAAGGTCACTATCAAAATAATTACAGAAAAGTTAATTAACTGTGTTGGGAATCCCAATTTGGGAGTTTGCGGAGAAGGTGGATGACGGATGAAGACTGGCTGACTGGCTCGGATAAAAACCAACTCAATAAAACTTGGTAAACAATTACATTAATTCGACCAATTAAATTGGCTTGAGCACATGACTAACTTGATCGCAACTTAACTGATACAGTTAAATAATTGATTAAATAATCAATATGATAATAATGAACGATACGGTTTTTGGTTCTACTGCTCTGCTCCATCCACAGCTCACACAACAATAACAAGAGCCTCTTGTCAAGAGGAAAAAAGGTAGTCGACTTTTTTGAACCGGCTGCTTGCCGCCCTCCATGTATCAGTCTCCAGGGGCACTGTGATGCAACAAGCATCATTGCAAGCCATGCCAACAGGCAAGCAAACGTACGTGTTGGGCCAGCCAGCAGCAAACAAGAAGCTATTGTCATTGGCCTCTCTCTCTCCATCGTCAGCTCTCCTCCAACTGCGCTTATCACCCCAATGATAAGCACATATTGGTAAATGTGTTTAGTTAATTAACGTGGAAGGTTAAGCTGGTTAACTGTTAAGAAGGGCACATGGGGCAAGAATGGTTAACTGTTTGGAGGACGGATGAAGAAGGTGACGAGGAGCAGTAAGCTTTTGGCTGGTAGACAAACACGAAGTAAGTGTATTTCCATTGGCTTTAGCTCCATGTACTGAGCTTATCAGCTTGATGATAAGCTCGAGTTGGGGAGATGCACGTTAAATGATAAGGACGGGTTTGTGGGTGCGGAAGAAGGAGGAATATGTTCGGCTCGTTACAATAATGGTTTTCGCTGTCATCAGCTCTCCTCCCATTGCGCTTATCACCCTAATGATAATCACATGTTGGGAACTTTATGTAGTTAATTAAGATTCAATGTTAAGCTGGTTAACTGTTAAGAAGGACACACCGGACAAGAATGGTTAACTGTTTTGAGGACGGATGAAGGCGACAAGGAGGAGGAAGGAAGCAGGAGGGAAAATAATATGAAGGTGAGCATGGTGGAAACTGGTTGTTTAATACAGAATTAATTAAAAATTAAATACATTTGCATGATAAGTGGAAAATTAATTTTTTCAGTGGTGTGCAAATTTCGTCTACAGGATTTAAAGTTATGGGGACCACAAAATGGGGACTGGGAGGGAGCAAAAAGAAACTAATGCTACCGGGAATTGAAACCGTGCCCTTAGGCGTGTAAGGCGTGCAGTGTGCTACTGGACCGCGTCAGTCAGTGTCTCGTATTGTTGGGAATTAGCGGTTTAACTGTGGTCATAATGCAGATAAGCCACTTGAAAGGCAATGCAAAGGGATAGGCATTCGAAGTGGAACTAGTGTTATCGGCCTTAGCAGCTGTCAGTCCGTCTGCCTGTCCTTGCTATTACTTTGACACCCGTTGACCGATCTACATGAAACTTGGTATGGAGGTTCCTTAAGGGACAGGTATGAACTGTAATGACTTTGAGGCCAATCGGTCCACTGGGGGCGGAGTGAGGCTCACGGGAATGTCACATGCTATTTAAATCGTAAAATTTTTTACGATAAATTCTGATAGAGAATCGAAACGTGATCATTGCCTCTTAAGGGTATACGGGTCGAATCGGGTTACTTTGACATGTTGAGGTCAAACGGGCTCATATGCTTTTTAAATGGCAAAAATGTTTACGATTGATTCTGATAGAGAATGAAAAGGTGATCATCTTCTCTTGAGGGTCTACGGGTCAAATTGGGTTTCGTTGACCTGCTGAGGTCAGAAAGGGGACACATGCTTTTTAAATGGCAAAATCATTTTACCGTTGACTCTTATGGAGAACCGAAAGACGATGCTTTTTCTTGAAGGACTACGGATCAACTCGGGTTACTTCAACATGTAGAGGTCAAAAAGGGGTCGCATTCATTTTAGGTGGAAAAATTGTGTATGATTGATTCCGATAGAGAAACGAGAGGTGATCATTTTATCTTGAAAGGCTACGGGTCAACTTAGGTTACTTTAACCTGTACCGGCCAAAAGGCGTCACGTTTGTTTCTAAATTCGCCAAACGGAACAAAATCCTTCAGCTAAGTATTTGTCATCGTGGTTTAACACGACTCGACTTCAGAACGAACTAAAATTAAGACTAGGTTCTTGTAAAAACATAAAAAGGGAGCACTTCAGCAAACACCTTTGTGAAAAAGTTAGAGCGCAAAAACGAAAAAGTGTCAAAACGTCATTACCGTTAAACGGTGACCTTTGACCCCAAAACGACCTCAGGTCTATGTGCCACAGTCATAGACGAGTCGAATGATATTTCACTTGCAATTTGACCTCGTAACGGTTTCTAACTGTTGCCGTTGGCATATGGGGTTGGCAAGCATCAAGGAGTCCGAAATTCTTGGCCGTTTAAGCAGGAGAGCATAAAACGGAAAAAAAATATATAAAATCGCCGTTACCGTTAAACGGTGACCTTTGACTCCAAAGCAACCTCAGGTCTATGTGCTACAGTCATAGACGAGTCGAATGATATGTCATTTGCAATTTGACCTCGTAACGGTTTCTAACTGCTGCCGTTGGCATATGGGGTTGGCAAGCAAGAAGGAGTCCGAAATTCTTGGCTGTTTAAGCAGGAGAGCATAAAACGAAAAAAAATATTTACAATCGCCGTTACCGTTAAACGATAACCTTTGACCTCAAAATGACCTCAGATCTAAGAGTTATATTCATAGACGAGTCGAATGATATGTCACTTGCAATTTGACCTCGTAACGGTTTCTAACCGTTGCCGTTGGCATATGGGGTTGGCAAGCATGAAGGAGTCCGAAATTCTTGGCCGTTTAAGCAGGAGAGCATAAAACGAAAAAAAATATTTAAAATCGCCGTTACCGTTAAACGATAACCTTTGACCTCAAAATGACCTCAGATCTAAGCGTTATATTCATAGAGGAGTCGCATGATATGCCACTTGCCATATGTTCCCATTGAAAAAATTGACCTCGTAACGGTTTCTAACAGTTGCCGTTGACCTGTAAGCCTAAGGAGCATGTCAAGCAAAACCCCTGTGCTGAGAATCCAAAATTCGTAATGGTTTAAGCAGGAGAGCATAAACCAAAACAATATTTGAAATCGCCGTTACCGTTAAATGGTAACCTTTGACCTCAAAGTGATCTCATATCTATGCGTTTTGTTCATAGACGAGTCGAATGACGTGTCACTTGACATATGTTACCATTGAAACTAATTTATCTCATAACAGTTTCCAACGGTTGCCGTTGACCTAGAGGGCTGAAAATCAATGGAGCCCGTCGCTATGGGCTTCGAAACCCGTTGCAAAAAAAAACGGAATTCAAAAATGCAGTTCCGTTCGGAAGATATCGCGCGCGCGGACGGACGGGCGGACGGACGGACCGGACACACAGAACGAAATCATAAGGTAGCACTAAAGTGCTCCCTAATAAATTAGCGTGATAAGCAGAAATTATTTTTTTTCAGTGGTATCCAAATTTCGGGAACAGGATTTGTTGTTGCGCGGACTGCAAAAGGGGGCTGAGAGAGAGCAAAAACAAATTGACGCTACCGGGATACGAACCCGAGTCCTTAGCCATGTAAGGCGTGCAGTGTGCCACTGGACTGCGTCAGTGTCTCGTATTGCTGCGAATTAGCCGTTTAATTATTGTCAAAATACAGACATGTGTCATTGCCGAAATTGCTCCGCCATTTATACAACTTTCACTACCGGTTGGATTGTTCAGATGAATACGAACTTTCGCTATAAAAATGGAAAGTTGAAAATGGAAAGCGCTTAAAGACCTTTCCCCACGTTTGATAAGCACGTAGAAATTGAGTCAATTAGCATGATATTGTGAAGGTAAAGATAAAGACGATAAAAGCATTCCTACGCTTTTTCGCGGTTATCTGAATTTTGATCATTTTACACTTCAGACGGCAATGCAAAGGACAGGAGCTAGAAGTGGAGCTCGTGTTAGCGGCCTTAGCAGCTGTACTCAATTTTCTAGAGTATTTTTATGGTCTCATATTATGAGATCCTCTCATAGAAATGGAACGCATACTATGAGAATTGGTTCGAAACCTTTTCATGGAATATCATATGATTAAGAAAAAATTAAATGTATTAGCATTGGATTCAACTGGAGGGGATTGTACAAAGAACGCTCTTTTATTCCAGGGAATTATTGAATTGATGTGATTTTTTGTGCCATTCTGCGCATGCACCTTTATATATCTATACGAAGGGATTATCAGAAGTAGTGCATCAATTTTATTTTGCTCTAGATTCAAAACTATTTAGCATATTCAAGCAACGTTTTGTATATGCTTTCTCTTGACGCTTGCAAGCTATTTCCACCCTACTACAAGAACCAGGATGCCTCATGCACGGAATGCCGGGTCTTAGAGTTCGAGCCATGAAGTTTCACATTTTTCATTTGTAAGTTTGACTTTAACTACCTCTCACGCATATGAGATTTCAATTCGGAGAACAAATAGTAGTGAGGTTGGGAGACCTGGGGTCCATCAACAGAGTAGCACACTTGGATAAAACCGATGTGGTGTATCTGGTCCGTGACGACGTTTGAAGTTTGGCACTCAGTATTTTTTCGAAACATCAAATTTCTATATCTCAATTGTCTTGGCCATGTGTTGTGATGTAGACAACTTCCAGCTTATCCTAGACATCAAATTTTGCTTGCCCGGTCAACGAAGAACCCTTAAGGAAAAACGGCACCATCAAAACTTCCATCTTGTCACAAATGCACGCATCGTAATCCATGACATGAATTTTAATGCAGTTTATTTAGAGTGGCCGCGGTTTTGTTCTGTTTTCCAGCAGAGAGTGACCACTACCTAACATCTGACACACTAGAGTTGTTAGCTATGTTTATGGCAATGGATCCGCATCATCTTTTTTATTCTCATTTCAGTTTAAGTTAGCAGAATTTAATATCAAAACATTTAGCAAACCTTTTGATGCAGGAATATTTTGGCTAGAGAAAAATATAATGCGTGATATTCCCAGCCTTTTCTCTGAGCGTTATGAGCATAATGCGGGGAGTGATATGTCGTTCGAAAGCTCTGCTCTCCGGCTATCTAACGATATGCAGGTCAATGTAATTGGACAAATAACCATTGTGATATTGACCATCAAAGTTGATACATTACTTCTGATAATCCCTACGTATTGCATTCAGAGAACAATATGAATACCTTAGAATACTCCAGTCAAGAGCAAACAACATTGTAAATGTCGTGATAATTTGGAAATTATTTTACCTGAATGAACTCATACTGCTGCTGCACTACAAACATATTTATTTGCACTGGGTCGCTCAGATTTAATCCGATCATCTACCAGCATACCATAACTACCGTAAATTCTGAAATGAACGCAGCTGCGTTCTTTAGGCAGCATCGAAAATTTCCTCGGGGAACGCAGCTGCGTTTATTTAAGAGCTGCGTTCATTTGAGAGCTGCGTCAAGCGCAAACTCAAGTAAATTCATACAAATAAAATCATAAATGATTTAATTTATCATGTGTTTTACTGCAAAATTATCGGTAAATCAAAGAAAATGGAACAAAAACTACTGTGCGAAATTAAGTTTTTCACAGTATTAAAAAGTTTTGTCAGTTTATCCACACTACGCTGGTTATGACTTACATGTGCAGCTAAAATGAAGCTCAACTACAGCCAAATTCGTTGTTCCATAATTTTAGGGGCTGCGTTTATTTGAGAGCTGCGTTCTTTACGCTGAATCACATTTTTTTACGGGGAACGCAGCTGCGTTTATTTCAGAGCTGCGTTCATTTTAGAGACTGCGTTCATTTCAGAATTTACGGTATCCACGAATTGAAGAAGTCTGTAAGTTTTTTTATTGACTGGTTCGTCGGAAATCAGTTTCAAGATTCTAGGAAATAAATTTAAAAACTAGGTTCTTGTAAAAACATAAAAAGGCAGCACTTCAGCAAACACCTTTGTTAAAAAGTTAGAGCGCAGGAACGAAAAAGTGTCAAAACGTCTTTACCGTTAAACGGTTACCTTTGACCCCAAAACGACCTCAGGTCTATGTGCTACATTCATAGACGAGTCGAATGATATGTCACTTGCAATTTGACCTCGTAACGGTTTCTAACCGTTGCCGTTGGCATATGGGGTTGGCAAGCATGAAGGAGTCCGAAATTCTTGGCCGTTTAAGCAGGAGAGCATTAAACGAAAAAAATATTTGAAATCGCCGTTAACGTTAAATGGTAACCTTTGACCTCAAAGTGAACTCATATCTATGCGTTTTGTTCATAGACAAATCGAATGACATGTCACTTGACATATATTACCATTGAAAAAAGTGACCTCATAACGGTTTCTAACGGTTGCCGTTGACCTGGAGCGCCGAAAATCAATGAAGCCCGTCGCTATGGGCTTAGGAACCCATTGCAAAAAACGGAATTCAAAAATTCAGTTCCGTTCGGAAGATATCGCACTCACGGACGGACGGACGGACCGGACACAGAACGAAATTATAAGGTAGCACTAAAGTGCTCCCTAATAATGTGTCGCGTTATTGGTGAAACCGTCACCATTGCAAAAATAAAAACACTTCACTGTAAGTTAATTGCGCTTCATTTGTCTTCAGGAAATTTCCCAGAGGCACACGCACTTCAATTGTAAACTCATCCTAATAGAATCCTTCTATCTCCTCGTTCAAGTCGTAACCTGGGATTTTATGCCAGTTGGACATCTTCATGGAAACTTAAATCTACCTATTAAATCTATTTAAATATTCACTGCTTGGTATTCATTGTCTTGGAAATGTTCACGCACTAATGGCTAAACATACAAGACTGAATGATATATTACAGACTACAAGCAAAGTTCGATACAAAAGCGAATATGGCACAATGCTAAGCGAGTTGTGAAGTAATAATAATAATAATAGTTTATTTGTCATATGGATAGCATCATTACATTTGTGGCATATTACTCCACAGACCTGAGGTCATCATTGAAGTGGTATTTTCTTGAGAACATTGTAACGGTAAAATACATAAATATATACAGTGATTAGTATGTTGACATTTTATCTTTATAAATTAGTAATTTTTTAATTTAAACAGTAATGTGAGATCAGTGATTTTAAAAATAATTTTATGAAGTTACAAATGGGTTAATTCAAAATATTATTAATTACAAAGTCAATGCATGATGCGTATTCTTCACTTTTATCTTCGTCGTACGGTTTACAGTATTTATCACGTTGTTGTTGAAGTACATATTCAAAACATTTATTCTTAAATTTAATAAAATGGTTAGCATTACAGGTTACTTGATTAGGAAGGTCAAGCCATACCTTAACAGCGTTATACTTAAAAGTATTTTTACCCCATTTGGTGTTCACCTTTAATGATGGAACATTGTATTCTTTGTTCCTTGTGTATTGACTAGTTTCATAAGAAAAGTTAAGGTAGTTATGAAAATATCCTTCGTTTGTCATATACGCACATTTAAAGGCAAAAATGATCGCGTCATATAAAAGTTGGTATTCTGAGTATTTTTAGTTCATTACACACTTCATTTGAAATGGAGTCGTATTTTATCTTACCTAAAATGAACCTGCACATAGCTCTTATTATCTTATTATATGTATTTTGAATTTTTGAGTTAGATATATTTAGCCAAGATAACGAGCCATATTTTACTCTAGCTAGTATAAGTGCCTTACTGATAACTGTTCTGGATTTCCTATTCATCGTCCCCTTTATGGATTGAAGCATGCCTAGCAAAGCAAAGCAACTTTTACATACATTGGAAATATGTTCATTAAAGGACATATTCTCATCAAAAGTTACTCCTAAAATTTTTAAGGATTGTACTCTGGATATAGCTTTTCCATTTATATGTATATTGATATTGCTCAGTTTCTGCAGTGACCCTTGTTTAGCTATTACTAAAGCCTTTGTTTTCTCAACATTCAACGAAATATAGTTTTCTTGTAGCCAAATAGTAACTGAACAAAGGTCTTCTTCCAAGTTTTTTACAATTGAGTCTATTTCGGATATAGGACCAGATATGACTATATTAGTATCATCGGTGAACATAAAAGTATTTCCATATTTAACTTTTAACGGTAAGTCATTTATGAACAGACTGAAATAAAATGATGAAGTCGCAGAGCCCTGAATAATTCCTTTCGTAGTCTCTTTTACTTTAGACGTACTTTTTATACCGTTTTCGTTTAACTCAACATATTGATATCTCTCTGTTAAGAGAGATTCAATTACAGCTTCATTTATTCCGTACCATTTGAGTTTTTCAAGTAAAATCTCTCTGTCTACTGTGTCGAAGGCTTTCATGAAATCTAATGATATAATTATACACGCACGGTTTTTATCAAGACTTTCACAGATGAAATGTTTTAATGCTATTAGAGCATGAGTATTGCTGTACTTTTTACGGAACCCAAATTGATTATCTGAAATAAAGTTATTGTCATCACAGTATTTAGACAGTTGATATAGAATGCACTTGTCTAGTATCTTAATTAGAACAGTTTGAATAGATATTGGGCGAGTTTGGTGACACTGGTGATAGATATTGTAGGAAAGATGTCCATGAAGTTGGCCGTCTTTCGCTGAAACTGGGCAGCTCGCTCGAATTCGATATTGCAAGTTACGAAATTGTGCCCACACGATTTATATAGCCGCGGAGATAGCAAACAGCAGCAGTGGCATCGGACTCTGTCAGAGTATGCCATTATGACTCTTTTAGAACATAAGGAAACATATTCCGGATGGATTCATCCATGTAGGACGTCATGAAACTTATAAAACCTTATGACAAATATGAATTTATCTATCCAACCTTTGTATTACGAACAATCCTTATATGTGGATATATGCATTTAGTCGTAAGAGGTGTGTGGCAGTTGACAAAATACAAACACCAACACTCGGCGCAAACAATTTTACTCGGCTACTACTAGAGATGGATTAGTGGAACCAGTATCTATATTTTTTTAAGTTTTTAAAGATTGTAACATGAAGACATGTGGATTTCCCCCTCATCTTTCCAAATTTCGCTCCAAACAGAATATTATTGAACTTTGAAGTGTCATCGCGATAATCTTAGCTTATTATTTAATCAATCCTATTCGATTTTGCGGTTACAACCATTTGTGCATTCCATTAGATGTGTAAGTGTTTCAAACTAGTAAGTGCTACCTTTCTCGCTACTCATGGAAAATTCCTGACTGAACTATGGAGTAGAAGCGACAAGCATAAGTCAATGCAGAAGCAAGTAAAATAAAGTGCATAGCAAGTAGTGAAGGAGATGCAGGTGCTAGATTTCTCAAGCTATAATCCTATGAAGCTGATCATCTTTCACTGAAATTGAGCAGCTCGCATGAATGTGATGTGGCAAGTAAGGAAGTTGGGACGATGTTATATAGATAGTTTGTAACGAAAAGAGGCAGCCATCGATCTCTTGACTGCCTTTCAGCAGCAGTGTTCCTCTGAAAATAGTGTGATGACCAATACCATTATGATTCGTTTAACAGGTCAAGCTATAATGCATTTCGTATGGGTTTGTCTGCATTTTATGTCTCCAAATGAAGTATAGTTTGTAATATATGTTACAAATTTCCGTATTTTAAAGCATCTTTATGCTGTGATTTTTTTATTAATAAGTGGTATATGACAATTTGTAAATACCAATGCTCAGGGAGAAGTGAAACCAAATGAAAAAGGGGATATATATATAACACTAATGTGCTCAACCAAATAATTATAAATGCATATGATTTTCATCGATTGGAAGTGGTGACGAATTCTAAGAACAACTAAGTACATTTAGAAATACCTTACAGCCTTTTAATATTGCTCCGATCAGATACTAACGAAGGCTTGAAACTGGCAGATGAGCTTAAAAATGGTAAGATGTAATAAATCGGAACTAACTTTCATCACGTAGTTCATCAAATATAGATTATGATAAACTATGTGGTAGCAATTGACCAAAATTTATTTAACATTTATATACAACATCCCATATATATTTCCATATTAAATTTAATGTATATCCAAACTGAGAACAACGTTGGTTTATTAATTTTTGCATTTTGTAAATGAATGAAATTGTTTTCTATATGAATGTCTTATCTTAGTCCTTAATGATTTCAATTTTTCAGCATTAAATATTTTGCATCAACGGAATGATTGTAACGTACGATATCGTACAGTAACATTATCCGACTTCATCTAAAAATTTGTAATTGATGTTGCAGTTCCTATCCAACATTCCATATTGCCAGTCGTATATGCATATATCTTTTAATGTTTACAATAATAAAGCAATAATTATGATTGATTCTTCAGAGTTAACAAATCAATAAGTGTACCTAACACATTTGAGTTTAGTTTACCCGTGAATGCAATTAAAATTGTCCATAATTTTCAGCCAATGGTTTCTTAGATGTAGTCCTATTTGCCAAAATAAGCATATTATATTACATTTCTATATCTATAGATTACAATTAGGATAAAATAATTATAACATTAATCGCTAGTGAGAATTTATGACAATTATTTAGGTTACCAGATTTAAGAACCTGCAAATATCTTCAAGTCCATTGGTGTTCAGAGAAATTAAAACAACCTGACTCTTCATACCTTCAATAAGTGGATTACATTCTCTTATGTAACTCTCCAGCGCTTCCATCCTTCTTTATATATATTGAGTGACCGCCTGCGATATCCACAGGAAATTTTCCATTTCTGACCAGTTATCCAGCGTCAATGCCAAGAGAAATAATTAAGCAAATTATCGCCTCCAAACCAGTGTCAAATTTGAACTCAATTGAAACCGCCAAATGAAGGGCATTCTGGTTTTTGTTGTTTGATGCCTTCCAGATAGGTCCACGGGAAACCAAAAATTGTAGAACACTGACATTTTGTACTTCTTTGGCGGCCGAGAGGAATATGTTGCGACCTTGTAATGTTTAAATGTTAAGTAAAGTATAGCTTTGTTACTGACGAAACATTCCGAAGCGACAAGCGAACGTCAATGCCAAAGCAAGTAAAATAAAGAACATGGCGGGTAGTATATAAGGTGTTGGCGCAAGATTTCTTAAACGTTGCTCTTCTTTCACTGAAACTTGGCAGATCGATTGACAGAATGCAATGTGGCAACTGAGAAAGTTGTAACGACGTTTTAAAGATACCAACGGATGGAGCAAGCGATCCAGCTGTGGTCATTTGAATATAGTGTGATGACTCATGCCGTACTGATTTCCATCGCCTGGAAGTAGTGATGAATTCTATGAACAATTAAATACATTTTTTTAACTTTCAGCATTAGAGGATGGACTGTGACGACTTGTTTATTTCCAGCTTGTGACTCAAGGTTCCCAACTAAATGCGAAATGAATGGATATTGTAATTGCATGGCAGATAATTTCTGCGAATAATTTTAAGCATATTTGTTCTAGCGGTAAAAGAAATATATACTTAATCGTTTCATGAATGGGTGAATATAGGACTGTTGAAGTGGTTCAAATAAGTAAACATGTCATACATAACGTATCCATCCAATTTTGAGCTCAATGACAGGCATATAAAAATAATTTGTTTTTATGTTTTAATGTCAGATTGCCTTGAACATTTATACAACAAAATACAATAATTTTCTCATTCATTTAATTCTGAAAACAACTGATCCAATTGTATTATTAAGTACTCCATTAAACGACAGTATTTCTGACCAGCAATTTACCTCAATGCGGAATGTTGATGTTCGCAAAGCATTTTCGGTTGGCACAAAAAAACAACGTGTTGTTCATAATCGCACCTAACCATTATACTGTTTTATACAAATTGAACTTTCAGCTATCAAAATTATATCGTCTGCCAAAACAACATTTTCTGAGAAATTCGAGCCTCGTGTGTTTGTGAAATCTTACAACAGATTAGACTGTTATTGAGCATTGGCTCAAAACTAATTTCGGAAAGAAAGGCGCTACGCCAACTCAGCATTTGGTACCTCAGTTTTCATTCCTATACAGCTAGCTGTGTGAACAACGTTCTGTAAGTTTCCTGTAGACGTTACCCAACTCATCATGGTACTGCGGCCGCATGAAGAATTTGCGTTCCGGCTTTTCTTCAAATCATTCTTTTACCTTCCCACATTTCCGGTGTATTGGGACTACACCAACTCAAAACTAGTTGCAACTAAACCAGTCCGCAAACTCATTCCATTTTTGTTGTACCTTGTCTACACTTTCTTGAATTGCTCGCTCTGCTTTGTGGTCACATTTATATACGGTCATCTGTTAACGAACGGAAACATCACAAAAGTTAACTTGGCAATGTTCGTAACATACGCTACGTTTGGATATTCTTGGCTAATTGCACTCTGTCTATGCTTTTGCTATCAGTCTGCGCTCCTCTCAGTAACTAACGAAGGTTTGGAATTGGCGGATGAACTTAAGGATGGTAAGAAATAATAAACATGTACTTTAATCACGTAATTGAAAAGCCATACCAATTCATTCCAACTTACAATTAGAATACTGGAAGAACGTGAATGTCAAAGGATTTGGGTCTGAGTCGTTCGTCCTCTGCATAGCAATGCTAATAATCATTGTTGTCGCCGTTTTACCATTTCTAATGTCACTGGTGTCAGTCTCCTGCGACGCTGATCTCACCTACTTTGCTGGAGAAGGAATGCTATCAGATGCAAAATACAGGGATATGGGAACCATTTGGTTGCTGTTAGTCCTAATGTTTTGCTACCAGTTTGTTTCATCCGTTGAGTTATCGAGAGGTTGTGGATTTGCCTGTCTCGTGTTATGCGTTGCAATCGACAGGGGTGGTATCGTTCTGAAAACACTTGTCCATAGAATGAAAAACACAGATCGATTTTTGGACTACTATACGCGCTGCATAATAATGGTTCGGAAGATAGAGCGTGTCGTGAACGTCTGTGTTTACGTGGTGATGACAACCGGATTCTGGACACTAATACTTTGCTTCTGGCTAACAGTGAAATGGTCGTCTGGGAATGATAGCGTTGCGCTATACAGTATATGTGTTTGTGTATTTAGTTGTCTCGTCCTTGGCCACGTAATAGCGCTGCCGATTATTTGCTCCCAGGTCGAGATGGCAGTATGTTGTGTTGTGGTACATCGGGTAAGAGCAAAGTTTGTTTATGCAAGACAGCGAACAAAGTGGCACAGGATTCTGCTGATGCGGTCAACTGCCACACAACCTCTCAGGGTTAAGTATGGACCGTATCGGTATATTGGGAAAGACTTTCTGGTGGAGTATGTTGAGCTTATTGCGCTAAGGTGTTTCGACGCGATTATGATAATTGAATAGGCAGCTTATATATACTTAATGATTTACATAATTTGTATAATTTTATTATAACTGTCCGTACAACAATTTGCAGGTAAATCATTAAACATGTCAGGGTGCATAAATAACAGGAACGTATTGCATTAACGATTTTAAAAAATGTGTTTCAAAATTATCGAATATGTTTCCCCTTTACATATTTTATTGTAATGAGTATATGAATCCCGTGTAAAACTCTGGTTAAACTCTTACTCCCTTTGTTACAGTACGTCATACAAAATTGAGTATGTATATAATTATATATTTTTACTGCAATTGACGGACACATACACATCTTACATGCATATTTATTTATGCAATGCTGAAATTTCTTTTACATGCTTATGTCTATAGATTAGAATTAAAATAAAATCATGATAACATTAATCGCTAATGAGAATTTTTATGACAATTACTTAGGCTATGAAATTTATAAAGCTGCAATTGTTTTCGCTCCAAATTTTTGATCTGAAAATTAAAACAACGTGATATTTCATACCTTTAATAACTCCACTAAACTCTCTTGTATTCGTAACATTTCATTGGCCCCACACTTCCTCAAATATTTTAAATGATATCTTGCTGCATCAACAGGTAACTTTCCGTTTCTGTCTAGTTGTCCTGCATCAATACCAAGGGAAAGCAAATAGCAAATTATCTCCTCCAAATGCAGTCCATATTTGTTCCTATTTGATGCCACCAAATGAAGGGCATTTTGGTTTTTTTATTTGATGATTTGTGGTTACATCCAAAAGTAACCAAATATTTTAGAACACTAACATTTTGTAATCCTTTGGCAGCAGAGAGAAATATATTGTGACCTTCCTCATCCACATCGTTCACACTGATTCCAGGGATTTCTAAAATCGTTTGCACCGTGTCCAAATGTAACTTCCAGCCAAATGAGAGAACATAGTGAAACGGCGAACACCACTTCTTGTCAGGTTTGAAGAGGTATGACGCATCTACGTCTTTAATAAGAAAGCGATAAAATTCGCCGATGTCATTCCGCATGTTATGTGCAGATACATGGACCACATTTTTGCGCATCAGCGTTGCTTGAAGGCTGGCTCCGTGATTAATTAAGCACTTTACCAGATCCAGGTGAAAGCCAAAATCGAATGGATTGGACATTGACCCCCTTTTCAGCCCACTTTTCGCGATTGAAATCTCGGAGACCAAGGTCTTGTCTTTTGCAAGCAGTAAAGAGATAATTAAAGATTTTCTTTCAATTTTCTCAGAACTTTCGCTAGCAGTATTGTGTATACAAGTATACAATAGTTTACGGTTTTTCATGGAGATTTTGTTCAAAAAAAATTTCACCATTTCTGGCATTCCTTCCATTATGGCATAATGTAGAGGAGTGGCAACGTTTTTATGCAATTTTCGACAAAAATCATTCATGTCATATTTGAGGCATTCGGTGGAGATGGAAAAGAGTTGTTCAACATGACTCACTTCAAACCACACAGCTGCTTTGCAAAGTAACCGAAGTGCGGCTCTGTAATTAACTTGGCGCAACAGGTACACTCGAAAATTCCAATTGCGGTTCTGGATAACTTTGGAAAGGTTGTACTTCAACATTGTCAACATACCGGAGTATTTATGATAAGCAGAGGCCTCAAGAATACGAATCAGTATCGTATGTATCGTAGTCGCTATTTTTCTAAAATTCATACTCGCAAAAAAAAATTTGCAGCATCCAAAAACCACCGTTGGAATGCAAACGAAACGGTTTTGAGCGTTAATCTCGTAAATTAAGAACTTTTAATTACGGAGCATCATATGTCATGTACTTATACATACCCGACGCGCAAAAAGAGTCAGAATTGAGTTGCCCAAGTCGGTAGACGTTCGGATTCTAATTGGCTTTCAGAATTCCTAATACAAACTTCCTACCGTACTCGAATCGAATGACTTTGGCCATTAGAAGTTATTTACTTCGGTTAGAGTTCGGATGGACTTCCGGCAGCATTCAGTTTCTCTATCAAACCTAGACATTACAACCTTCATGCTGGCCGACTTCAATCCGACTCCGGGCCGAATTCGCATTAACATGAATGCATATCACTGTGCCCATAATGGACTTACTGTAATGCTGAATGACAGGCGGGATGTTATAGTCAAGTTGGATGTTGAGAGAGCTTTTCAGTTGTTCATGAATAAAAGTCGAAATAATTGTTACACAACAGTACGTGCATGTCATTCATTGCAAATAAGTGAAGTTGCTTTATTTCTTCACTGTATTAATCAAATACTTTGATATTGTATGCACAGCGTAGCTAAATGTAATGAGGCAAAGTTACCGGTCGCACTGCAAACTGTACGAAGTTAGTACTACTACCTAGCACGAATCTTTTGATGCTAACGGCAGTGAACGTGTAGTGGGAGATGAGTAGAGAGTCTCTCTACTAGGAACATGTATGTGATGAGTGATGTGTGGTGACGCTAATTTATTTTTAGGTTAGTCAAGTTGACTATTGATATTAGTTCATCAATTGCATACCTATTACCTACTTACATTGACAATTACAAGTCAAACATTGCCCGCCCTACTGTTGAACTTCACTTGTCGTTTGCGATGCTACTCACGCTCGGGAAGAATTCCGTTTTTATGCGTGAAATGGAATACAGGAATTCGGCCCGAGTTCGGATTGCCGAATTCATCCCAACTGTTTTAAGTGCGACATACCATTTCCCGAAGCATCTAGCCAACTCCAAACGGAATTAGGCCCAACTTCTTTTTGCGCATCGGGTATGTTATGGGTGCTCAATAAACTCATTTCTATATCATGTTGTTTTGTTTCGTGACGGTGTATGCTCATAAAATTTTGTTTGTGATGTTGATCAGTGCCAGGTTCAATATTCAATGCCAGTTTAATCAATGAATGGCTTGTCTGCCTCTGTAGATTAGGAATTTAACAAGAGTTTTATCTGTGGTAATCAGTACATAAAAGAGAAGTGGCGTGGGTTTCATGGCTCACATGTATCGTGTACATGTAACACATTTCGTACCTAAAGGCAGCTCAATGAAGACTAGTGGAGACTGTCTTATCAAACACATAATCAAATAAACGCAGCAAGCTACCATGTAGCAAAGTGGCGGAGCAGGGACACCCTTAACATGCATCTTTCAAAATAGACCACTGCGTACCACTATAAAGAATCGTTTTTTAAAAACAGAATGCATATACGGTTACGGTAATCGTAACGGTAACCGTCACTATTAAAATGCCTTCGGATTTACGTAATGAACACTCAGGGGAGTCGAATGATATGCCACTTGCCCTAAGTGACTTTTAGAAATTTCGAAATCGTCAGGGTTTCTAACGGTTACCGTTGGCCGTTATGGCTGTGAAGCTTCTCACATAAAACGCTTGTTGTGATAAGCCGTTTATCGGAAACTGAAGTCCAAGGATCAAGACCATTTAAACAGGACCATTTGAAATCGTCGTAACCGTTAAACCGTAACCGTCACCTTCACAATGACCGTAGATCTGTGTATTATGTTGTTAGACGAGTCGAATGATATGTCACTTGCCATATGTTGTCATTTAAACAAGTTGACCTCGTAACGGATTCTAACCGTTCCTGTTGACCTTTGGAGCTGGTAAGCATGTCAGGCAAAGCCCATGTGATGACAAGTCGTTTGCCGAAAACAGAAGTCCAAAATTCTAAACCACTTAAGCAGGAGAGCATAAGGTGTAAAATTATTTGAAGTCGGTGTAACCGTTAAACAGTAACCGTCAACTTCGAAATGACCTCATATATATGTGTTATGGTCATAGACGAGTCGAATGATATGCTACTTGTCATATGTTAGCCTTTTAAAAAATTGACCTCGTAACGGTTTCTAACGGTTACAATTGATCTACGTATTTCAAAATCACGCTGAACCCTTCTCAGGTGACCAGTTATCGATTGCCGAAAACAGATTTCAAAAAAGTCAAATCGTTTTTGAGTTAGAGCGCGCACAGACGGACGGACATCTCGATCTTCTAAAGTGGCTCCGCCACTTAATAAACCAAATGCATACTATCAATTCATTCAATCAAAACTAAATGCCCATATGCCTAATCAAATGCAACTGGGCACAGCTCAGCCAACGACGAGATATAATCATTTACATTTCATACGGGTATTTACGTACACCACAGAAAAAATTGCTTTTCTTATCCTATGTACGATATGAAATGTTTCTGACTTTCGGCGAGTAAAAGTAATTATGGTTTGACTTTTCTAAAGTAGGTAGAATATATGAAGAAAAAATCTTATAGTTTTATTCATGGCGTGTACGCATACTGCAATAGTTTACATTTAGCCATAAAAATGGAGACTGTAATATCGAGAATTATAAGCATATTGTGATCCCGCCATTAATGTTCTCTCTACATAAAGGAACCGACATAAATTTTCGATGAAAACGCCCCTTTTAGGGACTCATAAATGCAATCCTGATGCTCGCAAGCAAACGGCTCAAATTAGACTTAATTATCTGTATATTTTTTTAATGAGTCTCGGAGGAACATTGTAACTAAAATGAATTGCCGGTGGAACGGTGTAGATATCATGACCATATAAGCGCACACTATTTCAAAACTTTGTACGACATGCATGCCGATACACCCTTATGACATGCACAGATGGTTGACATACCTAAATATGCAATCATTAACGAATTAAGTAATAAGAAATTGGCTATTTCAGCATGACTTACGAACTTGTCCAAATCAGCTTTCCCGAGTATGCCAGCGGCCTGTAATTTCAGCAGCAGCTTTGTATCGCAAATCGTGTTCTCAACCAACTTGTCAATGTTTCTGTGAATGTGATCCCTTTCCCAGTGTGAGAAATGGTCTTTGTTGAATGTATTTTTTATGATGTATGTAATGGGGCATGGTGAGACCCCACCAAAATGTGAGTATAGCGTGGTCGTCGGAAAAGGCAGTGAGATTTGCCTTTCACCGCAACCAACGGACAAAAGTCGAGACCCGGTGGCATTCTTCTGCTTCATCATCGTCGTCGTCGTCCACTTGGCTCGCAGTCTTCATCATTCTTCCCAAAACTTGGAGAGAAGAACAGAGCTGCAGCGCACAGCAATAATTTTAGTAAAGTAGTCAGTGGAGTATCTCTCCAAAATAATTGTTAATGAGTAGGATAATTAATAGTAAGGTAGTCTCCTTACAAGAATTGTTAATTGTCATAAATTGTGGTTTAATTAAAAGCGAGTTTTAATTAAAAATAACTTGACTGTTGCGCGTGCATTTTATTTAAAATAGTCTTTTTAAATTAGTTAGCAGCGAACTCAGTTAGCACCACCACCACCAAAACATAATTAGTTTTTTATCATCACCAGTCCTGCGATACGAACAGAGAATCTTCTGGACAAATTAACTACTGGCAAAATAGTTTAGGGAAACTTGGCAGTAAATAACATGGCGAACCTGCCAGGATTGGTGATTATATTTAATCGTGGAATTATAAAATAAAACTAATTAAGTGTTTTTGTGAGCTCGAGCCCCAGTCAACCCGTTGATGGTGAAGATAGGACGTTGTATCCCACACAGCAACATGGCAGCTAAACTTGTGGACCTGAAGGAGAAGGCCTTCAAAAAGGAAGTCGACAAGCTGGAGGAGGAGCTTAAGAAGAAGGAGGAGGATCGAGATGGGGACAAAATCGAACTCCAAATAAGGATCGTGCAATCAAAGCACGCAGCGCTGGAGGAAGCGCAACAGAAGTTACTGGAGGAATTGCTGGAGAAGGATGACGAGGTCGAGTATCTCAAGGCCGAAGAGAAGCTGTCGGATTTTCAGCGGGATTATGACGCTGTTGAAAAGAAGGCTAACGCAGCACTCACCGTTTTCCAGTCAGCAGTAGCAGACTCCAGAGTCCACCTCCCTCAGCTTAAATTGCCGGAGTTTTCAGGTGACATCCGTCACTGGCTACGTTTTTGGGCAGCATTTGAGGAGATAGACAGCAACAGCACCTTGTCGGACGCGGACAAGTTCCAGTACCTGTTGCAGAGTATCCCACTCGCCTCAGCAGCACGGATGTGCATAGCAGGATTTCCCGAGTCGGGGAAAAATTACAAAAACGCCGTGGAGGAGCTGAAAAAGACGTACGGGAACAAGACAACCCTCGTCAAGGTCTACATGCGTGATTTGCTGCAGCTTGCAATCCGCAATGCAAAGGATAAAACGAGGATGGACCTGATGGAGCTTGTGCCCTTACTTGTTTCCCAGATAAGGAACTTGGAGGAACTCGGCGTAACCAGTGACAAGTGCGAGATGGTGCTCTACCCGGTCGTCGAGTCATGCCTCCCGGATGACGTGCTGCTAGCATGGCAGCGAAACGCAGCTTACTCCGAGAAGTTGGAGGCTATCGTCCAGTTTTTGAACATGGAGGTTCAAAATAAACGAGAACGAGCCCTCGCGCGGATGGATTTTTCCGCAGCGTCATCATCAACAACAGCGGGAGGAGAAAGCAAGAGGAATGGCAAGAAAGCAGCCACATCCGACATCCCCACCGCCAGCGCTTTGATGACGACCAAAAATGAAGACTCCACCTCTAACAACAAGAAGTGCGCATTTTGTGGAGGATGGAGGCATGCCTCCCGTAAATGCAGGAAAGCTTGGGAGATGCCAATGAAGGATAGGATGGAGGTCATCCGAAAGAAAAATTTGTGCTTTTGCTGCCTGAAGGTGGGTCACCGTTCAGCCGACTGCAGCGCCAACGTGGAGTGCCCCCTTTGCAAAGGCAAACATTTCGAGGTCATGTGTCAGCGCAGCGACGCCAGAAACACTCAACCAGAGACGAGAAGGATGATGATGGTGCCCTCCTTCCCATACACTCAACAGCAATCAAGTGGATTCAGTGGAGGTGGCGCACCTCCTCATCAATTTAATGTGCCACAGGGACCGGGTCCTTTCCGTGCAGCATTGCAGCAGCAGATTACTACCCCCGCCCCCACAGTACAGCAACAGCAGCCACCTACAATGTCAATCTGGAGCGAAGATGACAGCGGTAGCAGTAGTACTACACAGCCACGGTCCACCCCGGGATACAGCAACGTCACCAGCAGCAAGAGAGTGGCCATGTGGACGTTGATGGTCGTCATGGAGACACCACGGGGGCCCGTTCAAGTTCGAGTCTTCATCGACCCTGGCTCCGAAGAGAGCTACATCGAAGACAAAGTAGCAGAATTTGCGGGATGCAAGGCAGTTGGGGAAAAGATGATGCGTCATCAACTTTTTGGAGGAGGAGTCACGGAGCCAAGGAAGCACGCACAGTTCGAGGTTCAACTGCACAGCGTCAATGGCAGAACATTCGGCACCTTCGTCCTCAACGCTGTACCGAAGATAGCGCAAAGTATTGCTAAGCCGCCAATTGGAGATTGGATAAAGAAATTGGAGGCAAGAGGCATCCAGACTACTGATCAGTCTGGTGCCAGCGAGGAGGTGCAGCTTATGTTTGGGATGGACGTCTTCGCCCAAATAAAGACAGGAGCCTTCCTCCGCCTCGACCGCTTTATGTTCGCGGAGGAAACGATCTTTGGATGGGTTGTTGGGGGAGAGAGGAGGAGCAATGCCGAGGCACAAGTTCCAGTTCCCACCACAACCACACAGATGGTAACGACCATGATGCTGGGTAGCTTAACCCCTGAAGACCTGTGGAGCCTCGAAGCAATCGGGATACGGGATGAAGCCACGACCCAGAC
Source organism: Sinella curviseta (assembly GCA_004115045.4). Classification (NCBI taxonomy): domain Eukaryota; kingdom Metazoa; phylum Arthropoda; class Collembola; order Entomobryomorpha; family Entomobryidae; genus Sinella; species Sinella curviseta. The sequence goes on along the minus strand of CM065489.1, from coordinate 49,122,140 downwards.
GAGAGAAGATTTGGAGGCAGCGGCGGTGGCTCACTTTGAGAAGACAGTGACCAGACTGGAAGATGGACGATACCAGTGCCGACTCCCTTGGATTGAAGGACATCGGGCACTCCTCTCCAACTGCCGCCAAGCTATTGCAAGGCTGAACTTGCTCACCAAGGCCCTCCAACAAGACAAGTTCCTGGATGCTTATCATAGCATCATCACTTCCTGGCTAGACGAAGGAATTGTGGAACAAGTTCCAGAAGGGAATGAAAGTAGCCTGGAGTACTTTCTTCCCCACCGCCACGTGCTGAAGGAAAACAGCACCACTCCAGTGCGTCCTGTGTTTGACGCATCATCGAAAGTGAAAGGCAGCCCCTCCCTCAACGAGTGTTTGGAAAAGGGACCAAACTTAATCGAGCTCATCCCCGCAGTAATGACAAGATTCTGCTGGAAGAAAATTGGGAGTGTGGCAGACGTGAAGAAAGCCTTTCTTCAGATTTCGGTGAACGTAGTGGATCGAGAAGCTCTACAGTTCCTGTGGTGGAAGGACGCAAGTTGCAAGGAGATGCAACTCTATCGTCATACGCGTGTTGTGTTTGGCGTCACCTCCAGCCCATTTCTGTTAGCGGCAACACTTCGTCATCACCTGTTGACGGACGGTCAGCAGCGGTATCCAGAAGTAGCAGAGCAGCTGCTAAACTCTTTTTATGTGGACAACAGCGTGTCCAGTCATGACTCCGTAGAAGCAGCCCAAAATTTCGAGAGGAAATCAGTTGAGTTGCTCGCCACCGCTCAAATGGATCTTAGAGGGTGGGAGCACGGGCCTTCGCAGGAAAAGAAGCTAGTTCCAGTCCTTGGTATGCAGTGGGATACACAGGCAGACAAATTGGCGTTGTCGATGGACGGAGTCCTGAAGAAACTCGAAGGTCCTATGACAAAGCGTGGATTGTTGTCAGCCGTGAACGCCATCTTCGACCCGATGGGATTCGTGTTCCCATTCACAATCATCCCCAAGTTCCTGTTCCAAAAATGCTGCCTATTGGAAATGAAATGGGATGACAAGCTGCCAGAAGAGATTGCGGTACCATTCCAGAAGTGGAAGGAGCAAGTTCCAGCACTGGAGAGAATCTGGATTCCAAGATGGATGTGTCAAGCCGACGATGAAAGCGAGGTCACATTCCACAGTTTTTCAGATGCTTCATGTGCCGCTTTTTCCAGCTGTGTATTCGCGAGGACGACAACGGGGACTGGAAATGTCCACGTGCAGCTGATCATGTGCCGAACGAGGGTGGCCCCCTCAAAGAGGAAAGTGACCATTCCGAGGCTGGAGCTACTTGGATGCCTCATAGGAGTGAGGCTAATGAAGGACGTCGCCAAGTATCTCAACTTGCAGCACCCAAAGTGCTATTACCACACGGATTCCAGCACCGCCCTAGCCTGGATATTGAACGAGAAGCCGTGGGCCCGCTTTGTGCAGAATCGTGTGGACGAGATCCGGGCACATACAGCACCGCAAGAGTGGAGACATGTTCCAGGGGAACACAACCCAGCAGACCTACCTTCCCGTGGATGTGACGCAGTGCGCTTGCTGCAGTTGCAATGGTGGGAGGGGCCGGAATGGCTGAAACATCCGGAAGATAGCTGGCCAAAGTCGAGTGTCCAGCCCAAGGAGGAAGATGTGATGGCGGAGTTGAGGAAAACTGTCGTGTCAGCCCTTGCGAGGAATGCGGAGCACGTGTTGGATCCCGCGCTAAAGTTTTCCAATTACCACACATCTCTCCGTGTGATATCAATCGTACTGCGGTACGTGGAGTGCCTGAAGAAGAGGGCGCAACAGCGAAAAGTGGGAGCAGTAATTGAATTGCAACTCCAACAAGCAGCAAAAGTTCCAGCGTCAACGGTCAAGGACATTGCAGCAGCCGAACGCTGCATCATCCGGACAATCCAAAGGACAAGTTTCAGCGGAGTGAGCGACGAAAAGCTGAAGAAACTGGCTATTTTTGAGGACAAGGATGGAATTCTCCGTGTCAAAAGCCAGCTGTTTTTTGGAGATGACAAATTTGGAGTTCGCTGTCCCGCTGTGCTGCCTTCAAGTCATCCGGTGGTGAAAGCAGCAATTTTTACGGAGCACCGGATCTATGGTCATGCGGGAGTGCAGACAACATTGGCCCTCCTACGCAAACGTTTTTGGATCCTACAAGGAAGGAAGACCGTCAGCTGTGTCGTGAGTTCCTGCCCACAATGCCGTCGTTTTTTGGCTAAACGCTGTGAGATCCCCGGAGCACCACTGCCGAGGGATAGAATTGGGAACACTGCAGCGTTCGAGGTCACAGGCGTGGATCTGATGGGGCCGCTATTTCTTTTTGGAGGTGAAAAGGTGTGGGTGGTGCTATTCACCTGCGCTGTCTACCGTTGTGTCCACCTGGAGGTGACACCAACGCTTTCCACGGATGGATTTCTCCGTGCCTTGCGCCGTTTCGTGGCTAGACGAGGGAGGCCTGCAAAGCTGTATTCAGACAACGGTCTGAATTTTGTTGGCTGCCACAACCTCTTCGCCAAACTGAACTGTGATCAAGTTCGAGGATATGCAGCAGTAAGAAAAATGGAGTGGATCTTTATTCCACCAACAGCAGCATGGTGGGGCGGATGGTGGGAGCGCCTCGTAGGACTCACCAAGACGCTGTTAAGGAGAATTCTGGGGAAGAGGGTGGTGGCGATGGAGGAGCTTGTCACAATCATGTGTGACGTGGAAGCAACGCTGAACGAGCGCCCGTTGACCTACCTGTCAGACGCGGATCCTCTCATTCCCTTGTGCCCAGCGTTTTTTATGAGGGATAATGGAGCGGGTGGGTTGCCAGAAGCAGACGCCGCCGACGCCAAAGCTCTTCGTGGGAGCGCAAGAAGGTGCCAGAGTCTGAGGGACGGATTCCGCTCACGATTCCGTAAGGAATATTTGGCTCTTCTCCAGCACCACGCCGGAAATCGCAATGTTCCAGTAAATCCCGGAGATGTTGTCCTTATTGAGCACGAGGACAAGAAGCGAGTGGATTGGCCGTGGGGAGTCGTCAAGGAGTTATTTCCAGGAAGAGACGACAAGTCCCGTAAGGCCATCATCAAAACTAAGGACGGGGAGTATCTACGACCCCTGCAACGACTGTTCCTGCTGGAGACAGCTTTGTCCATGGAACAGGGGCAAAGTGAGACAACTGAACCGGAAGTTCCACAGCAAGCGGAAGCAGTACAAGGACCAGTAGCAGTGATCACAAGAGCCGGACGGAAAGTGCAGCAGCCTCAACGTTTAGGGCTTTAAGATTATGTTTTTTTGTATTCACATTTCTCTTTTGTAAAATTTTATTCTCTAATTGTTATTAGAATTGTTAAAATTTTAGTGGGAGTGTGAGAAATGGTCTTTGTTGAATGTATTTTTTATGATGTATGTAATGGGGCATGGTGAGACCCCACCAAAATGTGAGTATAGCGTGGTCGTCGGAAAAGGCAGTGAGATTTGCCTTTCACCGCAACCAACGGACAAAAGTCGAGACCCGGTGGCATTCTTCTGCTTCATCATCGTCGTCGTCGTCCACTTGGCTCGCAGTCTTCATCATTCTTCCCAAAACTTGGAGAGAAGAACAGAGCTGCAGCGCACAGCAATAATTTTAGTAAAGTAGTCAGTGGAGTATCTCTCCAAAATAATTGTTAATGAGTAGGATAATTAATAGTAAGGTAGTCTCCTTACAAGAATTGTTAATTGTCATAAATTGTGGTTTAATTAAAAGCGAGTTTTAATTAAAAATAACTTGACTGTTGCGCGTGCATTTTATTTAAAATAGTCTTTTTAAATTAGTTAGCAGCGAACTCAGTTAGCACCACCACCACCAAAACATAATTAGTTTTTTATCATCACCAGTCCTGCGATACGAACAGAGAATCTTCTGGACAAATTAACTACTGGCAAAATAGTTTAGGGAAACTTGGCAGTAAATAACACCCAGCGTTCCATTTTGGCACAACACTATTGCCACTTTTTCTTGTTTTTGAAAATGATTTTAATTTTAATGTAAACTAATGTGAACAGTAAAACAAAATGTAATAACTTCACACGTATTAAATTTAGTTGCTTCTCCGTTACTACTCAGTCAGCAAATGAGAGCACAAAAGTCAAGAGTATTGTTGATGCATAACTTACGCAGCTCAGCTTACATATTTGAATATGCGTCATTCCACTTGTTATCAAGAAAGGTATAAATTAATTGCACGGCAGGCTATATTCGCAGTCTGGAATTTACTGAGATAATAACCGAAAACTGGACTTTGGAAAGAACTTACTCAATATAACTCAGGAGACGCGAATGACAATTTTGATTGATGGCTGACGACTGAACATGAAATAATGGTTTAGTGGGTTGAATCAATAACATTGATTTGTGTGGACCGAATGCAGTTATCAAAAAATGACCAGTGATAGCGTCGATAACACCTATATCTACATAGTCACATATTGAATAATACATTGAAATGTATTGCAAAATGAGACAAGAGATAGCAATGTGCATTTAATGATATGCAAACAAACTCAAAAGTCAAGTATGTGAGACCTTGGAATGGCCTGAGATAGAATTTAATCAATTGGGATGCATGCATGACCAAAAAAGTTATATATCGTGTTGAATATAAGTGTAATCTGTAAGTTTTATGAGATGACGTGTGCTCGTCTGATAAAAATTGATTTTAAACTACCGCATCGACAACGGTGATTCAATTATATAACCTGGTCAGCAGAGTCGCCAAGTAAAAAATGTTTAACATATTTTGAAATAAGTTATAAAATAAATTATGCAAAAATTACGGGGTTTATTTCAGTTCCCAAATATAATTTATTTTTATTGTCACGCAAAAATTATTGGTTATGTTCCCAAGGTGGTCGCAGATAGGAAATGAGGGCAGAAAATTTATCAACTTTGTTTGGTAATATTATGCCATGTTGATGAACAGAATAGATTGTAAGGTCATGACACCGTGGTATGTGTATTGGAAGTGGAGCGAATGCAACATTACCTGCAATAACAACATGTTGTAAAAAGAATTAGCAGCATTATATTTTAAAGTAATTTATCTCTCTCGATATCTGACTAGGGAACTATTTCAGGTGAAGTATGCGTATTGCTTAGTGAGATATGTTTATATATCAATTCGAGTGCGCTGATTACGAATACGCGATTAGTTTTTTGTTAAACTTGCAAGGGAACGCTGGGAGGTGTTTTTTGTAATTTCTGATTTCTCTTAACATGGGTCAAATGGTATACGTTTATACTAAATTGAGGCCGTAGATTTTGAATCTGAACTTCGTTTTTGTATGCGATCTATAATATATTCAGAATCCGCATGTAACGGCTAAAATAATAAGGGCGTATCAAACATGACTTCAAATTCGAATGATGCATCATAAATTAGGTATAAATCAGTGCTTTTCGACAAACTTTTGCCAAGTTGCAAAAACACATGTATTTAAATGGAAAACATTAAAATTTGATTTTTACAAAAAACGAACATCAGAATCGTGATCAGCGTAGTCGATTTAGCATCAAACCATGTTTTTTATTTGAATTTGCGAACTTCGCCTCGGGCAGATCCCTAGTGAGTGATTGCTGATTACAATACATATAAACAAGGTACATCTATGCATAGATTGGCGCACACTACACCGTACCTATATAATAATATAGATATATTAAATAGGTATATGCAATTCAAACTGTGTTGTATTTCGATGAGTTTTGTGAAGAAAATTATGACTAATAAAAATTTGTAACAAATTATTGGGTTTGGTCGGTGTCTTTAGAACTTGTATAATACAAGATGTGGATTGATTTGCAGTCTGCTGTTCAAATGTAATTAGGAATGCTACGACAACGCTGACATGTTTGCATTTTTATCGCATTGACATTTTATTCATATAGTAGCTCTGATAATTGCTAACTGTATACTCCAACCAAAGACTTAGGATTATATTAGAAGACTACAATAAGAATTACAATAATTACATTCGCTCTAATCACTATGTTCAGGAGATCCCAATGGTCCGAACTGAAGCTGTAAAATCCTCCGTTTCTCCAGCCGTAACGAATTTTGGATGACCTGGTAGAGTTGGATTGGATCTTGTTCCTATAAAGGATAAAATGCAAGACACGGGATCATTAAATCACCACAGTAAAGATGAAACATAAATTACTAAATTGCAACCATAATTTTGGCAGCTCATTTACCTGAAAAGACTGATAATGTTGCTCGAGCACGACGCTCATGTAGATCTGGGCCGCGTCATTCAGATTTAATCCAATTATCTGCCAGCAAAGTTCCACTACTAAGGAATTGATGAAGCCTACAATTGCTTGTTTATTGTCAGGGTCGCATGAGCTCAGATTCAAGATTCTGGGAAATAAATTTCATAACATTTTGGTAGCGTTATTACTTAACTCAATGATAAAGCAAGAATTAAAACACTGAAGACTGAGCAAAACAATGAATTATATTACGCTTCATTTTTCTCCAGGAAATTTGCAAGTGCGACTCGGCTTTCAATTGGAAACTCTTCCCCATAATAAACTTCTATCTTTTCGTACCAGTCGTTATCATGGATAATCTTCCAGCTGGACATCTTCTTGGAAACGTTAAGGTATAAAAATATTCACTGCTTGGGATTGCGACTTGATTCCTCAGTACAGCTTTCTTGCTACTAAAAAACCATACCGAACAACTATGGAGAGGAAATGACAAGCAAAACTCAATGCATCAGCAAGTAAAATAACGAGCATAGCGAGTAGTGAAGGAGGTGCAGGTGCTAGATCTCTCAAAGTATATTTCCATGAAGTTGGTCTTCTTTTACTGAAACTGGGCAGTTTTAGTGACTGCAATGTGGCAAGTGAGGAAGCTCTGACGACGATATATAGATAGTGCAAGGAGAGCAGGCAATCTTTTTCTTGACTTCCTTTCAGCAGCAGCAGTGTAGTACTCTGAAACTAGTGTGATGAGTCATATCAGTATGAATCATTCCTCAGGTCCAGATAAAATTCATTTCGGATGGGTTCGTCTGCACTCTACGTCATCAAATGCAGAATCGTTTGTAATACATGTTACCTAACAAATTGTTATATGCTGTAGCATCATTAAGTTGCCACTCTCTTTGATATGAATTGATATATGAGAATTTGCAAAATACCGCTACTAAACGAAATGGCACACACATAGCATGCAATTTATATACAATAAAGTCGCAATGCCATCAATATGTATACATCCAAGTTCTAGTACAATGTTGTATCATTCATATAATGACAAATGTGATAAGTAAATGCCTAAGTCGATCAGGAAAGGTTTCCAGCTTCGCCATTCAGAACTAGAAATTAGTTTGTTCTCTCAAAGCAATAGATCCAATTATTATTATTAATTATTCCACAAAATCGTGATTCCTTTCCTTTTATCAGTATATTACCGCAATGAGTATGATCGATGTCCTAAAAACATTTTCGACTTGAGCAAAAAAATACAACGTTTAGTCTATAATCGTACCTTGCCTGGTTCAATGAAATAACCATTGCAAGCTTTTAACATTATTTTGCATGTTAGTAATAATGTTATAGTTAAAAATTGTGTGGCTTGTATTGACAACGTAAGCGTACAGCTGAATAACAAGTTGTGTACAGTTTATGGTATGCCATCAAATGGCGCAGATCGTTATTGAAATTAATTCTGCTACCAAAGCACCATTTTCAGAGAGACAGCCAACATACCAATCTTGTAGAACAAATTGGAGTGTTTACGTAATTCGCTGTCTAGATAGCCTTTAAACTGTTTTTCTGAAACGCGGATCTCAAAATGTCAAATCACCTTTTGCAATCTAAACGTAACTTCATATATTGTTATTAGAATATACATACTGTCAGTTTCTTATAATCGTTACCCAAGTCATCATGGTACTGCGATTTTATGAAGAGTTGGCCTTCCGGCTTTTCTTTAAATCGTTCTTCAACCTTTCCACTTTTCCAGTATATTGGGACTACAAGAAGTCGAAATTACTAGCAACTCAGCCAGCCGGGAAACTTGTCCCATTCTTATCTTACCTTTGTACACTTTTGTGAATTGCTCGGTCTGTTTTGTGATCACATTTATATACGGATATTTATTACCAACGGCAAATATCACAAAAGTTAATTTGGCAATGGTCATATTTTACTCTACGTTTGTCTACGCATGGCTAATTGCGCTTTCCCTTTGCTTTTACTGTCCATCGGCTCTGCTTTCAGTTTCACACGAAGGACTGGAATTGGCGGATGAACTGAAAGACGTTAAGATAAAATTTAATATATACTCGCTTTTAAATCAAACCTAAATATATTTCAATTGTGTCAAATTTAGAATACTGGAATAAAGCAAAGTACAAAGAATTCGAGTCAGAGCCGTACGTCCGCTGCATTGCGATGCTGCTAATCATCGTTCCCCTTGTCGCCACTTTGCCATTTCTGACGTCACTAGTGGCAGTTTCCTGCGACGCCGATCTGACCTACTTTGCTGTAGAGGGAATATGTGCGGACGCCAAGTACAGGGATATGGGAACTATTTGCCTATTGCTAGTTCTTCGATTCTTTTATCAGTTTGTTTCCTTTGCAGAGCTGCCAAGAGGTTGCGGATTCGCTTGTCTTATGGCGTGCGATGCAATCGACAGGGCCGGTATTGTACTGAAAACACTTGTGCACATAATAAAAAACACAATTCGATTTTTGGACAACTATGCGCGCTGTATACTAATTGTCCGGAAGATAGAACGGGTCGTGAACGTTTGCGTATACGTCGTGATGACAACTGGATTCTGGACACTTATACTTTGCTTCTGGCTAACAGTGAAATGGTCGTCTGGGAATGAGAGTTTAGCTCTGCATGGTATACTTGTTTGTGTATTTTTCTGTCTCATCCTTGGTCACGCAATAGCGCTGCCAATAATTTGCTCAAATGTCGAAATGGCAGTGTGCTGTGTACTTGTTCACCGGATGAGGGCAAAGTCGGTTTATGCAAGACAGAGAACAAAGTGGCACAGAATTATTTTGATGCGAGCAGCTGCGACGCAGGCAGTCAGAGTAAAGTATGGACCATTTTGGTATATTGGGAAAGACTTTCTGGTGGAGTACACGGAACTGATTGCATTAAGGTGTTTCGACGCGATAATGGTAATTGAATAAGTAATTCGTATAGATACGTATGTACATAATTTACATAATATTACTCTTACTGTTATTGAAATAATAAGTACTCGAGCAACCATTACATGACATCAAAATATCTTTCCAGCATTAATTTTTTGCCCAGTAGATAGATTGAAATTTGCGGAATCCTACCGTAAAATTGTCCAACTTACCACAACTACAGAACGTTCATCAACATAAATGTTGTTGTGCTATCTATTTGCCATGTCAACGTCTATTGATTAGAATTATGTTAAAACTGTGATAACATTAATCGTTTATGGTAGATTATGAGACTTGCTTACATTACCAAACTTTATATTGAGTACGTCTACTCACGTCCAATTTGCGACATTGGAAATATAATTATTTGACTACTCATACCATCAATACGTCGATTACATTCCTTTATATTAGCAAGTAATGTGTCTCACCGCCTCCACTTCCTTACATATTTTGCGCGGCTGAAGAAGAATCCTGAAGAATTACTTTATGCGGCTAGTGTTACTACTTGTTTCCTTGTGTAATCGACTTTGAATCTGAAAATGTTGCTGTCAGAAAGTCAATAGTTTTGCAGAACGTCTGTTCCAGAATATCAAATCTCTATCTAAACGGAAACCCACTAAAAATTAATCCAATAGCGAAGTATTCGCCAAGCGCAGCTGCTAAAAAGTTTTGAAAAACAATAATTTAGAAACATGCATATTGAGTGCGTATTTTGTACACTTAAATCCAGATTCTATTGCGACCATGTATCGCATATGCGTGTTCACACTGGAGAAAAGCCATATTTCTGTGGAAAATGTCAAAACTCTTTTAAGCGAAGGGGTCATCTGGTTCAGCATTTGAAATCGGTTAGTTTAGGAAATGGAAAGGAGCAATGTACGGTAACCGCCAGGAATTTATTTAGCACAGATGATCCCTCTCTGAATCAACTTCTTCACGATCCACGACCTTACAAGTGTAAACTGTGTGGTAAAGAATTTGTGCGACCTGCACATCTAAAAGACCATGTGGCGCGTCACCTGGGGGAAAAGCTCTTTAAATGCAAACATTGTTCTGGTTCATTTTGTGGAAAACATGAATTAGCGCGTCATGTAAATGAGACACACGCTGGAGTTAAACGCCATAGATGCGGACAATGCCAAAAATTGTTTTCGAGACTGGAAAATCTAAAAGCTCATTCTGTGGTACACACTGGAAGTAAGAGTTTCCGTTGCCAGCTATGCAATAAACGCTTTGGGACTTCACAAGGTTTATTAATACATTTAAGAACCCACACAGGAGAAAAGTGTTACAAATGCAAATTCTGTAAAAAGGCTTTTGGAACCAAGAATGCACTGGTAATTCATGAGGCTATACATACAACAAATACAAGGCGACTTATCTGTGTTTTATGCAGCAAGATGTATGCTTCAAAAGCCTCATTGTGGCGACACACCAGGATTGTTCATGATGGGATTAAAACGTTAGCATGTATATTTTGTAACAAAGCGTTTGCGAGCACACAAAGCCTCTTCGATCACATTGGACGACACATTTTGGAAAAACCGTTCTCTTGCAACATATGTGAATTTGCTTTCGTGACTGAAAGAGAGCTGTGCAGCCATATACGAACTCATACAGCCGAACGACCGTATAAATGCTTCAAGTGTGATCGTGGACTTATGGATCACATAAAGACAAAACACAATCATGCTTGAATTTGAAGTGACGCTTGGTTATTCTTCGTATACTTTGTAATATATTTTCATTATTTATACGAAAAAATTGTCGTGTCATTAAGTTTGGCGATGTGACCAGAATGATCAAATCGTATAACAAATCATAATCCAACATCTCTAAAGTCTTGAAAAATAATTTTCGACGAAATTGTAACATATCGTATCGTAAATCCTTCACTAGTTAAACCATTGGAAACATTGGAATATTAATTATTAAATATGTGTTCTTGAAGGTAGTAACAATAATCCATGGTGCTCCCAAATGATTTCTCTATCGTTGTATTATGAAAACAAATTTGAAAACCAAGATAACTGCACACAGAAGGCCATAATTATTGTCACCATCTGCAAATATTATAATCCATAGTTCTAACAGACTGTTTCCAATTATACATCCATTCTGTCAATTTTCCCTCCAATAAATCATTTAAGGATTTTTTTTTCATTTGTGTTTCTGCTGACTGAAACCAATTGAAATATTATAAACATGTTCAGAGTTAATCTCATACCGGTAAGCATTTCATATAACTTTACTCTTCCGGTCTTGCGGCAGAGTGTTATCGGTCAGCGAGTGATATGCTGCTTCAAAGCATTGACAATTTTGATCACTGAAGCCTAAAGGTGCAAGAGTAAATAAAGATATTCGTAAAAAACCTTACTAGTTTTTGGTAATAATTTGATTCAACAATTTTCCGAACCATACAACCATCTGTGTGCGTATAATTGCGGAGCAAGTAATAATATAGCTTTAATCGACATTTTGCATTTTGAATTTTTATAAAGCAAACGTACACTCAACGCTTTTCTATTCAATATATGTATCAATCCTACCTCAAGCTTCTGTCACTCTGAATTAGTTGCTACCATCTACATGTAAGTTGATGTGTTGTCGATTGTATATTATATTGCACACTACTACATTATCTTCATAAGGTAAGGTATGTTTTGCGCTATACAGAGTTGACATTAGCTACAATAATAGGACTGCGTCGTATTACTCTGTGAAAGTGTTTTCCCCATTCTCAATAACAATGGAATAAAATGCGTTGCAAATTTCACACTTACAAACCACAAATATGGTCGAAGCATTTCCCGTTGATAGTTGGCTGCTTCAGTCTTGTGACCCGAAGGATGGGCAAAAGTCTTGTCTTTTGCCCCGCCTTGGCCAAATTTTACCATCTGATCCAAATGCCAGAAGAGGTCATTGAATGAATTCTCTGGATGACTTTGCGCTGCGAATCGGCAACGGCACGTTCCTGAAATTTTACGGGGGTAGGTTGTCCTCCAAAATCGTAAATTGTGCAAAGCTTCAAGAAAATTGGGCTCTGCCAGATGAATCCGTCTACTGTGAGGAAGATAGTGAATTATGTTACGCTTCATTATTCTTCAGAAAATATGTCAGGGCCACCCGGCCTTGAATGGGAAATTCATCACTATAGTAACATTCTATCGCTTTGCACCAGACGCTATCATGGATTATCATGGATTCAGCTAGACATCTTCTAGGGAATCTTTGAATGTAAAAATATTTACTGCTTGGGACTGGGACTTGATGCGTCAGTAAAGTTTTTCACTGTGGTGATAAATGCCAGGCGTAATCATGCCAGCTTATAGCAGAAATGGCAAAAAAATTCCATTCAAGAAGCGGGTACTGCAAAAAGCTGAGCGAGTAGTGAAGGAGGTGGTGGATATCTCAAAATATGTATATATGAAATTGGTCATCCTTCGCTGAAATTGTGCAGTTCGCTTGAATGCGATGTGGAAAGTCAGGAAGTTGTAAAGAGATAAAATAGATAACAGCAATGAGAGTAAACATAATTTTCGTTAGAGTTCATTATTAAAGTAGCAGCCGTAAGAACAAGTCGAAGCCTTGCGTTCTCTAGCATCCATTCATTCATCCGTTGCGCTAACAGTTCTTACCCTTTCTATTGCATTGAAGTATAGCCATATACCAAGCTTAGGAGGGCATTAAAGTTTTTACACTCGCATACTTCAAAACATAACTTCTTTTCAGCAGCGGTAGCATATATCTCTGAATATATGTTTCTTGACTCATACTGGATTTAAGGACAGAGCAAAATGTATTTCAGATGCATTATTCTACACAACATTTCCGGAAATGAGTATATTTTGTCAAATATTTTTTACTTCACAATGGCTATACTAGCGGCTATACAAACTCTATATTCGTTTTATGAATGAGCAAATGAATTTCCAAGTGATTCGAATAATTAAATTTGCAACAAACATGAATGCAGGGTAGATTTTATCATAGTCTTGAGCTCGCTGGCAACACATATATGTATTTTATATAATAATATCTCATTGGCTTATAAATATAAACAACACAATTCATGTCAAATTTTTTTGTGATTTGTGTGGTTGACGGACTTTACAAGCAGAAAAGATGAATGTCTAATATGTCCATCTCATATGGTTTGGCATGCAGAAGCAGCATTTGTTATTTTTGAGAAGAAGTAAACCAATTGTATTAATAAATATACTAGTAATCGATCATTCCTCTGACGAACACCTCTTCGGTATTGTGCAATGGCTGGACATATTCCATTAACATTGCGTAACGGGTTCATTTCTTGACTACTTGCGTACGCCACGAGTAAGCTTTCATTTCTTTTTCCCTTAAAGAATTGAACCGTATATCATCGCAATTATTTTTATATAAAATCTCAACAGTTTTCAGCTACTTTCATTAACGCTCACATTAGGGCATTCATATAACGAAGATAATCTTAGGAGTAGTTCCCTTGAATCAGACAAAGCAAGAGTGCGGTCCTGATATGTTGCATTGGATGGCCTAAATGAAGTGAGATTAGCACTAGAGACAACATCGTTGGGTGCAAGTTGGGTCTCACTTGGTGCGTTTGGAACTTCGAGTTTGATTGGAGCAGTAGTTATTGTTGTGACAGCGGCGGTTATTGTTGTGGTGGTACTTGGAACGGCGGTTGCTATTGTAACGGCATGGCATTTTATTACAAGATATGGGCCGGGTATTCCATAGTTTCAACGGATTCAGTAAAAATGATACTTCTTGAGCACTCACATTCTATCCATCTCTTTGATAATGTGAACAGATATTATGGTAGAGTTATGATTATGACAAAGCAATAGTCAGCATCCGGTAACCTGACACCAGATTTTCATGGCTGTAGTAAAATTCCTTTTTTATTTTGTGTAACATCATCGTAGAAATGTCATTATTATTTTAAACTACTTACAACAAACTTCTTGATGGCATAATAAAATGATGCATGCGATGAAATTTATCGTTAACTTATCCTTGAAAGAGTCCACTCATGAAAAGCGAAACTGAAGCACATGAATTACTGGTTTAATTAGAGTAATTCTGCTACCAACATGGCAAGTTACCCCATAATATAAATTCATATATGATCTCACTTGATTCATGAAAGTGTAACACATCCGCATCTTAATTTCCTATTACATGATACATGTTACATGTTACGGCATGATATTACTTACTGTAACAGGAATAGGTCACTGAAAAATTAAGCGTCCATTGAGGCCAAACCAGATCCCGTAATCATCATGAACTTTTAACCGGCGATGTTGTGCGTAAGCATGACAATGCAGATGGTCAAGCAATCATGCACCTACGTGATTACTTTGATGCACAATGAATCGATTTATAATTTATGGAGTAATGTGGTTTAACAAATATATCGGATCTTAGTTTCAAATTATTTTATTCAAATGGCAAAATAGTCAGTTGCCTTCCAAACGTTTAGCAAGCTTAATGCAAACATATTTTCCTCAAAGCTAAAAGCCAAAGAGCCAAGGGGCGGCCATTCTCTATTTTATTCTTTGCAAATTACATAATTGAACTCTTTTATTTCCAGTGTGCCAGCTAGTGCTTACTATGTTTGACTTGGATTCTATGCGTGGATTCATAACACTCAAATTAAATCGAAAATGTTTGCAAATTTTTGTACATGTTATACGTACTCTGCCTGATTTTTGATACCACCTAGTTTCTGTGCTGTGGTGTTAGAGTAAAGGAAAAAGTGACAACGAATCTGATCAAGCCAATAATAATGATAATCGTGAAGGTGGTCAAGAGCGACGCGACAACGCCAATTCATACGATGATGTGAACATTGGACTGAATCCAATTGAAGAAACGCAGGAAGATCAACGGACGGATGGTACTCTGGATCAACGCTGAAAAGATGGTGGAGGAAAAGATGGAAAAATGGTATATAAATCTATCTAATGGTAAAGTAGGTGCATTAACACCACTACGTTGATTTTATATTGACACAAGGAGCCACCAATCACCAAGTGAGAAAGCATCAAATACAAAAAGCAATCCCAATTCAGGTTATGCTGGTGTTCTCCGACAATGTTCAAGAGAATCTGGTTTTGGTCATTTTTGCATTTTCTAGATATTATGATTGTTTACGGTATGTATTCCGTATTTGTTTTTGCAATAAATTATATTTAATAATGTCAAAATATTTCACAGAGAGATAATTTGTTGCTAGAATACCCAACTGTTTCATAAATCATCATCATAATCATGCAATTATAATTTGAAAACAAGGAATGAAAAACTAATCTTACCCTTATAAAGATGAATCTGGGTTGAGTGCTGCTTTATTATAATGTAATCACTTATCACTCACACAAATTCACTTAACAACACTTGAATCAATATTTGAATCACTTCACAAACTTTGCAAATTAAAGTCTCATTAATAGTACGTAAGTAAGAATATTATTCTTATACAAATAATCATAATAATAACACGATGTTCTAGTTGTGCTGTGATTGTCATGTTGTGGTAAATGAAGCACAACACACGGCAGAGACAATGTGGTCCGTTTTTGTTTTTCTTTTCGTGCATTTCTATTTTTTGTTTTATTGCTGGGAGTTCCACATCAACAAAGAAAGCTGTCCTTTGTTGCCGCTGTACTCTCTCTGCAATTTGTCATGAATGCAAGTAGTGATGGAGGTCGGGGGAGGTCAGGAACACCTCCAAAACTAGTTCCAAGGACGTTTGGAATCATCAATCGCTCCTTCTCCCTTCTTCTCATATATGTTGCGGGGGATGCCATATTTGTTGTAAGGAAACCGCGATTTCCTCACGTCAGCTCTGTTCTCTTTAGATGGGGATACTATTTTAATTTAATTCGTCCCCGTAAAGTGCTGCGAAAACAGTCCGTTGCACATGTTATGTTAAGTAACCCTCTGCGACGTCAGAGACCAAGAGGTAGTTTTATGTATCATCTTGGTCGAATTGGTATATATATACCAATGCAAACTTCCAGTTTTTTAATTGCGCTAATGTAAAGCCCACTCCCGGATTCTGTAAGCACTCTGTTAATCCCTTCCACGTAGCGCAGATTAGCGACTATCACGTCGTGTGTGTAGGAGCTAGTTGTTACGTAAACATATTCAGTGTGAAATACTCTGGTTTTCCTTTCCTGACTTCGCAGGTGGGTTGTATCCGCATAAAAAGTAAACCTTGTGCGTATCCCTTTGTATAATGCTACATACATATCTAGCAAGCGACTCAAATCGTCGTACACAAGAGCCACAGCTTCCTCTGGGTCAATGGCATTATACTTACTCGTGCATAAGAGTCTTCAGTGCTACGTTGTTTGCTGTCGCTTTCTCGCGAAACACAGTGGTGGTAATGTCCACTTCCGGAATAATGCGGAATAATCGTTCTTCTTTTTGCAATTAGTTTTGTGGTTTTCTGTTGACCGCCTGCAGTTACAGATGGGGCGACGTGACAGGTTTTAGTATGTTCATCAAGTTGGTGTGATGCGATGGCGGAGAAGGAACAATTGCTGTCGTTGCACCTGTATTTTTTATGTACCCGGTTCACTCCCTTGGTTAACTCGAGCGTAGGTGACGCGTAGTGGCGAATATTTTTCATATTGCCTTTACACGGTCTGCCGACGTTTCAAGTCCCTCTCGTATATGCTCACGTTTTAGCTTGGCAGAAATGGTGCGTTTTGCTTTACGTGCAAACTTCTTCCTACGCTTTGCTATACCTCCAGAAATCCTGCGAAGAGCGCTCCCCTTTCTGTCTGTCTCCGGGTTTACCCTCACTTTCGACAAGGCAACGGTGGTCACAACAAACGAAACTTTACCAGGGAATTCACTGATTCAGTGTCATTAAAATGTCACTTGAGATAATTTCTTCTTGTAAAATTTTTGTAACGAGTTATGTAACGATTTACGTGTTGATATTATAGTTATTATGTTGTTATCTAAAAATATATATTAGCATGGAAATATAAAGTCATATATATTTTTAAACTGCAAGCCAGTGTATATATATTTAGATATTTATAAACGAAATGTATACTCATATATCTAGATATATTTTGACTGTGTTTACATACATCATAATTGTTTTGGAGATGACATGCTTTGACTTAATTGTTTTAAGTGTTTGAAAATAATTTTGGCAATAAAAAGTTCCTTTGCAAACGAGAATAATATTGTTTCAATCAAACTCATGACTCACTCGATTCCCCTAAATTACCGTGAACAGACACGCCCACTTCCGGATGAAATCATCCTCACCCTTGCAAATACACTTCTTTGCTTCACGACAAAACACTGACCCTCGCAAGAAATGAACATTTCACATCGCGCATAGCATCACTCTACATACGAAATGGGTATTTTGAGCAAATGACACTTTTATTCAATGTGAGGTCAAGTTTATTCCGCTGCACGTAATGTGTATCATTTTACCGCATTTTTGTTTGAAAAGATATGATAACGAATGCGAACAAGCAATTTGGTGTGAACGATTTGTTGCTGCAAACAGCTCGTCACATTTTGTTGTATTTTCATATGAAGGGGAATATTAAAGAGTAGCAATTTTTAGCGTCTCTGTTACAAATAAAAATGCTCATCGCATATTTAATAAAAACCAAATACAATGGTGTAGAAAATGATGATGTTATATATCAAATATATTGTAATTAATTTCGTCGATAATTGTATTTGGAGCAAAAAAGCAACGATTCGCTCCGTTTCCTCCAATTTCCCCAAAACCGACAAGTCCACTTCCGGAAATAATATCGTCACCCTCGCAAAACCTCACCCCATCAATCACAACAGCACACTCACAAGTAGACTCACAGTCTTGTCCATTCGAGTTTTTAATAAGATTGTTACTTTTATATGTATTTTTACGCGCTGATTCCGAATTCGGCAACCATTTTCCCAAAAAAGTACTTGCAAGGCCGATATGGCACCTAAATAAGCACTTATTAGTGCAGATATGCCATTCGGGGGCCCTATCAAGTCGATTAGAAACAACAGAAATATTTGTAAAAGTGTGAATAAAGCTTCACCACAGTATTGTTTACAAATGTAGTAGTCTCAAAGCGTAAAACACCGCACTTCCAAAATGAAACCTCAAGCTTATGGTAAATGGTAATACTGCTCCTATAGTGAAGGGAAATACCACGCCTATTGTTAAGGGAAATATCACGCCTATAGTAAAGGGTAACACCAAAAGCTTAACTCTCTAACGTTGATTTAAGCTTACCCATGTCCCCCAAAGACTTTCTTGGGATTATGGTTGCCGAATTCGGAATCAGCGCGTAAAAATACATATAAAAGTAACAGTCTCATTCAAAAATCGAATGGACAAGACTGTGAGTCTACTTGTCAGCGTCACTATAACCACCCCATCACGTCGCTCATTACACTAGTACGCATACAAAATGCATATAAGTGCAACAAATCACATTTTTCGACAACCTGTCAGAAAAAACTGTTGCTGTGGCAGGTATTTCGTACAATTTTGTATGAAAACGGATGATGGCGAATAGATAGCAACCCATAGCTGTCAGTTCTACTTACTACTGATAACATCAATAATACACATGATAGCATGAGACAGAGTTCCCTTGTGAGTACGTATGATTCGAAAAATCGTTTTCCCCCTATTGGTCTCATGCAATCATGTGTAGTGGCAGTTTCAAAAAAGTTAGACAGTTAGCGCCCTTACTTACCTTCTGTTTCTCCATGGTAAACGCCATAAGGAAGTTGGGGAGAATTCCTTCAAAAATCTAGTTTTTCGAATTTCTCGAAAACCAGCCAACCATAGTTTCCCAAATTTTGCACGTGTATTTACCTCGATATTGTCGGATTGTGTGCAAAATTTCAGCCATTTTGGCGTGTGTCAACTCACAAACTTTACTGTGAGTCGGAACTTCAAAGCGTCGATACACATTTAACAAAAGCAGACAAAGGTAATAACTCGAATGGATAATGGTTTACAACGGTATATGAGGATAATTACTGGTCCATTGGTGATTTATCACTCAAGGTATCGCGATAATTGTTAGCAAATATAAATATGCAAACAAGCTTCAACAGTAAACATTCCAGAGCATGATGCACAATAAAACATGATTTAATGGCATGAAATTGGTACAGGTCAATTTCCGTGAAATTTGCTTACATGTTACAAATTATAAATTGTACCAATAAAGGTTATATTTCGATGGAACAGATAAATATCAGATCACGCATATTTTCTTCCCATAATAAGTGATAGCTAAAGGAGGTATTCGTTCAAAGAATCAATTAATGGTACATTATGTCCAAATACGTGACTTCTTGTGATTGATAAAATTAGATCAATTTCCTTTGGAGATGGTGTATATTAATGTTTTATTTGTGCTGAAACAATGGCGGAAGGTTGAGAAAAATGTTACCAACAATCTATTAGCATTTGTGCTTAATCCATGGGTCCAGATATGACATCAAATTCGGTTGGAGTCCTCGATAGCAATTTCAAATGAAGTTTACCACGTCAAGCAAATCAATCAGAATTTCTGCACCCTTCATCATAATACGGAAAGCTGCTAACAAATTTCTTAACAACACTAGCAGTGCATGCTGACCAACTGATCTTTTAAATTATCTCGTGTGCTCAATATAGATCATGAACGCCAGAAGCTACACCCGTTTCCTTAAGAACTTGCCGAGTATAGTGCAAATCTGACAATATATAATAAGACAACGTAGGCCGACAAAAGCACTTCAACTTTGCTACAACTTACTAAAGGTGGAGTGTCAAAGAAAAAGGAATGACGTCTCTCTTCAAGTCGTAACAATATTTTTGACATTCCTATCGCCAATTTAATACAACGTAATTGGTACTAACGGTAGCTATTTGGCAGCGTTAGTTTGACTTGTTGGGCAAAAAAAACACTGTGCCCACCTGCGCGCGCAGTGTTGTGAGGTGCAGAAATTCAATATTAGAGGTTGAGGAAGCTTGAAAGGTGCTCGACTGATAAGGCAGAGTCCTCAGGGTAGCTTGTGGCGGCAGGGCGAGTAGGGTGATTCAGTATATTTGTAGTCGGGGGGGGATGAGTGAAAAATATTACCAATTGTGGAGTATTGACGTTGGGTATGTCACTTAGCTGGCTAAGTATGTGTACGAACGGAGGGCAAACTGCAGTGATTGTGATGTGTGTTTAATGGAAGGACTACCGAAGTGGAGTCGCGGTTGGCAATGGACGGGTAGTCACAGGCCAGCAGTGATAGGGGCATTAGGGGAGAGGGAAGTGTAGCAAAAGAAGATTACTGTGGACTGTATCAACAGAGGGGCAAGCCAGGCAGAGGAGGGTGGGCGAAATAACGTAAAGGAAAAAGGGAGAGGAGAGACAGGGAAAACAGGGAGAGGGCGGGACGAAACACGCCCGGGCACACGGCACAGCACAGCGGAAAGGCAAAAAAGCAAAAACCCGGACGGAAGCAGACGGCCAGGGGCAGGCAGGCGCAACCGGGAGGAGCAAAAGCAAAAGCGGCCAAAAGCAATGTCCAGGACGTCACGGGCCACAGCAAGCCAGAAAAAAAGAGGAGACCTGCACCAAACAGGCTGATGCTAAAACAATATCCCTTTACAACAATAGCGTGTTGATGGGGATAGGAGCGGGGACGACGCCATGTTCAATTAAAATTGAAGGATGTTGATATTTTTACTGCCTTCGACAGCCGCCAGGAACATGTTCTCCCATTTCGCACCCATATCGTTCACATTGACTCCAGGAATTTTCAGTATCATTTCAAGTGTGGCATCCAACAAACCAAATCCATTGGACAGAATACAGTGTACCGGTAGAAGCCATTTCTTGTTTGGTTTGAAAAGATCTGCTGCATCAACGTCTTCGATTAGAAATCGACAAAGTTCGTGAAACGTTTCATCGTCGTAACGTTGACCGAAAAGCAGCCGCTCCATTATATACAAATGGATCACTGTCTGGTGGTTTCGTGTTGCTCTAGGATTTGCTCCGTGTTTTACTAACCACTTTATCAATTCCAAATGTACGTCTACAGCTACAACAGGATCACCATATTTCTTCCCAAATATTTCAACTTCGTCGACGAGAAGACTCTTCTCCCTTGCGAGCAGCGATGAGATATTGGATATCTTTCTTTCAATGTCCTCCAAGCTGTCACTAATACTTTCCGTCACGCAAGCATAAATTAATCTACGGTTTTTTGGAGATATTTTATTTAGGAAATACTCCACCATTTCCCGGTTTCCGTATACTGTAGCGTAATGAAGAGGTGTCTCAACATTTATGTCCAAATTTCTGCAAATCGTGTTCATGTCATACTGCAGGCAATCAGTTAAAATTGAAAATATTTGGTCAGCATGTGTCACTTCAGAATGCGCGGCTGAAACGCACATCACCTCAATCGCAGTTGTGTGATCAAGTTCTTGTAAAATCGTTCCACGAGAGGTTGACTGCATATATTCTGAGAGGAAGCACTTCATCAATTTTAATATTCCAGAGTACTTATGGCACGCACAAGCTATGAGAATAGAGGTCACGATCTGAGGACTGGCAACTGAAATAATGTTTGATATTAAGTTCTGTTTTAAAGTAATTGTGGAGCTTTCAAGAATGGCATTCATGAAATAAGGTAAAACTGTTATCGTGAAAGTGAAAACGGATACTCCGAAAGTTAAACCTGGAAAATTCGCTGATATGTTGTTTGCACGGGGATTAACCGAACGGAGACCGAAAATGTTATGATAGTCAGGAAACACAGGTGCTTCTTCAGTCATGAGAACAAACTTTATAACATACGCAACAACTTCAGTGCCGACAGATTTATCACCATTATTTGTAGCTGTTTGTAAGGTGATTTCCCTAACTAACATTTCGGCTACCAAACATTCAGCGAGTGTGCGGTGAAAGAACTCGAGGGTTACCGAGTTTCCATTGTTGCGTCGTTCCAACAGTCCGATAGACAAAGCTCTTTCATCTGTGATTGTTGGGTTTGAGGTGTAGTAATCATGAATCTTTGAATACAAGTCCGGGAATACTGTTTGTAAGGCAAGTTTTTCGTGGAAAAGTCTGATTGCAAGTATTTCTGTAGAGCTATCTGTGTACACAGCATCATCCATCTCCTGTTGAATCACGCCGTGAGCATCAAAATTACCTCTACTCAGCATATGCTGTCTCTGACATACTTTTTCAAACTGAATCATGATGAATTTTGAATATACATCTGTTACAGAATTGTCAAATTTGCAAATATCTTCCAATGATACGCCTCTGCCTGGAGTAGAATACTTTCGGGCATAGCGGGAATATACTTCGGCTAGCAAGCGGCACTGTAGGGGAATTCCAGTGATTTCACGTTCATGCTGATTACTGTTGCTTGTGTACTGTTTTATGCTATATACCGCAAACTCTGATAGTTTTTCTTTATCGTTGCTCTCGTTCTTCCAGAAATTTACAAGGAAGGCAACCTGATTGTCTCTGGTAAATGGTAGGATGTCGTATGCGATTGCGCCAACTGCTTCTTCCAGCTCCTGTCTCATGTTGGGTCTGGACGTGATATACACAGTAACGGTAGTAAATGCTGTTGAAATGTTTGCGAATATTTCCTTTGCGAGGCTTACATGCTTTGTCTGAACTTCGTCCAGGCCATCAAAGAATATCTCAAGCTTGCGGTCTTCCTGGTTCACGACCGATGAAAGAATCTCACCTGTGATTGGAGATGGGGATATGTACTCAAAAAAGTATTTCCGAAGTGTTGAAGGACCCACAGTAATTCTGCTAACTTTATTGGAAAGGAATTCAGTGAAACTGGCTAGCGGAATGAATGACACAATTCGGGTTAGAAATCGTTCCGAGGCTTTTCGTGCAAGATTGGCAAGAAGCATGGATTTTCCCATTCCAGGTAAATCACAAATACATATCCCACGGCAGTTACGGGTAAATATTTCATTTACAAGCTGATCTTCAGATAGCGTTGCAGAGTTTCCGCTCGCATATGATCTGTTTTTAAATGTCAAATAGTGGTTCAGGATTCTGGATCCTCCTGTAGACGCGTTGACGACGAAACGTTTTCCATCCTCAAATTCGATGAGATGGACGGGTCCGTTTGCAACGTCGCATACATCCTGCCAGTCGTCTTGGTGGTTCAGCAATATCAAACGAGATTTGAGCTTGTTACCTTGGTGTACGGACGAGAATATTTGATGCAGGGGTACATATTTTGATAGTTGATTACTGTCTGCTCCTTTGAATACAAAAACGTCGGGACATTCTGTTTTGAATACATCTGGGTTCAGTTGCAGCCGCTTTGAAAGGGTTCTTGGAATGTAAAATGGAAGTGGTGGAGGGATGGTTTCATTGACAAGTTTTATTGGTTCATTTTGTGAGTTTGCCTTCAAGCACAGGTCCATATATGATGTAGGATTTAGAGTCATCAGCTTTTGTTCCAAGTTGTGCATTTCAGGTTCGGTAAATATTTCGGCAAGGGTCTTGACAGTACCGCAGTCAGTGACGAGCAATTTTGATAGCATTGGGGTTGCTACATTTTCCCGGGTTATTTGCATTAGGATGTTGAATGCTCCTGTTTGATTAAGTTCAGCTAAGCATTTTGCGACTGTGACGTAAGCACCAGTCCGCGTCTCCACAATGTCATAAAGCTCCTTTGATCTTTCCAGATTTTGTCGTTTGCATTTCTGTGAGAAGCAAAGCAATTTTTAACACTCAAATACGCTCTAATTATAGCTGATATTAAATTCGATGAGTATATTAATATTCGATTTCTGTATTTATTTCATGTGCGGCAGCTTGAAAACCTTCTACCGCTTATGAATTTCGAATATAGATGCTAAAGTTAAGCAATATCACATTTGCATATTAACTACTAGTGTTTTGTATAATGTATGATGATGATCTATCCAGCCTTAGCGGTTTGGTTTCCTGTCAGGTGATTTTTTCAGTTCTCACATAAAATTATTTTGGTGCACTGTCAATCGGAATATGAAATACGGGATTAAGCTTTTACACTATTAATGCTCTGAATGACCGTCTAAGAACCGATCACTTTATATGGCATGTTAGTAACCGCTGCGAATGCAATACTGCATCATTCACCCATATTGGTGGTACCACACTAATGTTGTTGTAACTACATGTTCAGTGATTTCTACCTACAAACGTAACCGGAACTGATTCCCACCATATATGCCACCTATATTCCGAAATTACAATTTTGTTTTATTACTAGTGATGTGGCATCTTGAACATTGAAACCATATGCGATTTACGAAAAACACACAAACAGGCTTCTTTGGAACATCAAGTAGTTTACGTGACAAAACATCCGTCATGTAATACTCTCAGCTCGGCTGCGCTAAAACTTAACACAAATTTCGGAATTCCGAAAGGATATAATCAATTTACAGCTTTCTGTGTTGTGTTCATATAGATAGCAAATATCTCTCCTCGTGATGATCTTATACTATCACGTAGCTGCAAACTTGTACCAGTCAGTCTAGTACCAGGTGTCTATTTAGACACCTAAAGTGTCTATTTAGACACCTAAAGTGTCTATTTAGACAATTTCGGATAATTAATTATTTGGGTGTCTAAATAAACACTTTTAGCTGTCTAAATAGACACCTGGTACTAGACTGCCAGTCTCTTGTACCAGTGGCTGCAAACTTCTCAAATAAAAGGTTACGAGCGAAATTTCGGACCTGCGTGCATTCTTAACTATTTAAGTAGACAGGCGTCATTCACGAAACTTCAATTGCGTGGTTTATGCAAGTGAATGGCTTATACAATTGAATGGTTTATGCGATTGATTGGTTTATTAAATTGACAGGTTTTATGCAACTAATACTTAGGAAAAGTTGACAATATCATCATAGTTCCCCCTTTGTATGTAACGTTTATTACGGTGTTCATTTACTCTCTATCGGGTTGATACCATGCTAATTTGTGTCACTCCCAAAAATAGTTAGATATTCCTCAACTAACTGCAAAACACTTAACACCAACGGTTCAAGTAACTATTCATATTTCCTGCTTCCGAAAATAATGACAGAAAAATATTTTATTTCCGGACCACAACTATAATTTTTGGATAGCTGATTATTTTCTCTAGATGCAAAATTAGTGTTGTGCTACGAATAATTATTTTTTTCATATAAAAGTATGATTTTTATGACACAATTATTTATTACTGGGAACCTCTATTCTATATGCAGACAGTGTAAATGACAAATCAGTTATGTTGTTTCGTGCTAGCAATTACACTATATGATAGCGTGTCGTGAAAAGCAAAAAATATGTATTTAAATATCTCACATTGGAAA
This sequence comes from Sinella curviseta, assembly GCA_004115045.4. Classification (NCBI taxonomy): domain Eukaryota; kingdom Metazoa; phylum Arthropoda; class Collembola; order Entomobryomorpha; family Entomobryidae; genus Sinella; species Sinella curviseta. Next base: position 49,096,538 of record CM065489.1, on the reverse strand, counting down.
TTTTTTACAATGGCCTAATTTACACTCATCAACGTTCAAGTGCAATTTTAGGCTAATAGGTAGGGATATTTGTGACAGTGTGATTTCGATTGCTTTATTTATCAGGTTAAGGAATTGCAGCTGCACGGAAAAGGGTGCTAAGTAATAGCAAATTCTACAGTATCACATAACACGATCATTAAACTTGCAAGCAAACTTCAGGGCATGAATCATCGTTCTCGCCGTAAAATGTAAAACTTAATGACAAATGATTTGCGGATGCGAGCAATTTTAAAAGTTGATCAATACATGGTGTATTTCAATTGTTTTATAGGGCGGATACCCTAAGCTGTTTCTTTAACTTGCTCACATTCACAAATTCCATTCCGTAAAATTCGCACGCAAATTTCATTTATTTTCTGTACTATATAATGAATTTCAAAAATAAGCATGCATATCGTTTATGGAAAAGAACTTCAGGGTCTTCTGCACGCAATATTTAAAAAATACTTTGTCGAAATAAGTGTACAAAAAGTTTAAAAAAACATGACTTTGATATATATATTATTCACATATCCAGAAGAATTAAATCAAATAATCCAGAAATAAATATTCCGTAAGCCCCCAACTTTAATACTAAACGGATATTAAAAATAGTCATTTACCCATAGTAAATAATTTATTTCCAAGTAGAGTTTTGATGATAATTTGGTACTAAAGCGATGATTTTTTATTGCCAAATAAAATATTCAGAATAAAAAGTTACGTTCAGCACATAATCCAACGGCTTGGTAATTCATGCATTGACAATTTGGTACGTATTACATAACTCTGTATGACTGTATTCAAACTAATATAGAATTACTTCCGAACTTGTAAACTATAACTCAGCATGGGGCTGACAAGCAAAGTTAATCCAAGAGGCAATATTTGCGAAATTGTGACGCAGTGCTGATGCCTGTGTGGCATGTAATTATCTTAAACCCCATACTAAAATATCCTATAAAACGAAACACAATGCAATTTATTCCCTGATATATTTTTTTTAAATCGTGCAATGAAAATCTCGACAACACTTATGTCACTGACAAACGTCATATTAATTTATTCATTGCTATTTGGAATGATAAAAATCCCCATGTTGCAGTCATTGCTAAATTTTCAACTGATATATCCCATGGTAAACTACATACAGCAGACCATATATATTTGCATCATGCAAATACAATTTGACTTTATATCCTACAAAATTCCATGATAGAAACTCCCATCGTAATCCCCAGGATTAACTTATAAATGATAAAGCCCATGGTCATGGGAAAATCTCACACCCTAAAATTTACACTACTACTTTTTTAAAGCTACATGTTCCACAGTTTTCGTGACGTTGCATTTGCAATGCGACCAAACACATCATTTCCATAAACTATATTTCCATACCGTTTGCTGTACATAACCAGCATCAAGGGATACAATAGTAGTCCGAAGATCACTCTAAACACATTGTTGGACAGAATACATGCTCAGAGGCATGGTCATTTTGTTTTTTGTAACAAATGCTATTATGATTAATGCAAGAAATTATAACATGGTGATACATTTCAATTTAATAACCCATTGTGCATTTTG